>JXCR01002258.1:240082-254155 GCA_002079205.1 Phalaenopsis hybrid cultivar
GAGGAAATTGGAAAGGCTTGAGGGGCAAAATGACACTTCTTTTTGTGGAGGTGATCGTTCTCTAAGAAGATGTAGATGCTCTTCAAGTAGAGCTTTGAATAGTCCAGGAAGAGTCTTTTACCTCTCGGGTGCAAGCTAAAATAGAAAGGTATATAGGTTTAAGGTAAGGGGAGGGTTAGCATAGGAAGACTGCTTAAGTGAAGGCATTTCTTAGTTGAAATGGCAGCCGATAGTCTCATTCAATATTCTCTGTCACATTAATCTATTGAGCTTTTATCATTTAAATAGTATTTTTATAGTTATAAAATGGAAAAGAAAAAAATTTCTACTCTTTATATCAATTTATTCGTTTTACATGACCCTTTCTCTATGTTTCGTATTTAAGAAATGACATCTTTTCCTATGTGATAGTTTGACTTTTTTGTTCCTTAGAAATAGAGGCTAGAGTGTGAAGGATGCACGCGCTGCTGTTCCATCCTTCTCACTCTCGTCCTTTATGATCCTTTTCTTCTACCTTACTTTTCTTCACATCATACTGATTATGATAGCTCCAAAGCACTCTAAAGATCTTTTCAAAAGTATTTCTATAGAAGAGTGATTCACTCTCTTTGGTGGGCAAAGGTCTAGGATTTAGATGTCGTGTGTCTTCCACCCCTTCGTAAAAATTTGAGCCGCTAGAGTTGTGCTCGGGTGACTGATAATACTTAGAGTGACCTAGTATATTGTAAGGATCAATTCAAATGCAGTACGTGGCTTCTTATATGAACAAAACTATGGTTGATCTTTAACAAGTATGGTTTCATCCCTACCCAGTTGATGCGGAACTCCATAAGGGCTTTTATGGCCTTTTTGGTCTTTCTGCACTCGTTGAGCACACCTTGCCCATAGACCTAGTTATGTACTTCTTTTGCTTCAAGTTGTCTAGAATGGTTATGCCATTTTTTTCATGTACCCACTGATCAAGTTGATTTGGCTCGAGAATAAGGGTATTTTTATCTTGTTGACTTTATGTTCAAAGAAGAAAATTGACACTCAGTTGGGCCCCTTAAGAGATTTTGGTAAAAATATTAAGGGTTTCATTCTATTTCCCCCCAGTACTAGGGATATTTTGAATAAATTGCTCATGCCAACTAAGTTTGGTAGGATGATCATTGATCTCTTGGAGGAAATTGACATATAGGAGGTCGCACGATAGGAAGGTGATGTGTAGAAAAACATGCTTAATTTCATTTAAGTTTTTACTTTTGTATGAATGTAATTATAGTTTAAAGAATAGTATTTTTATGTTTTTCTTGTAGATACAATAAGTAGTAGAAGTGGAATGAAGTTGAGAAGAAATGAAGCAAACCAGAGCTGATATAGAGCAATAAGAGATCTAAAGGAATGACATCTAGGAACCAACCATTGGGTGCCAAGGCATTTCTACCAAGCGCCTTGACACTACTTACTTGGGTGATTAGGTGTTAGTGCACAACCAAGCTGATAGAGAGGCTTGCGCCTAAACGCCAGCAACTACTAGGAAGTTTTTCAATAGTTTCTTACCAAGATGTGGGAGTTATTTGGAGGTTAACAAGAGTTCTTTAGAGAGATTTAGAGGATGATTTTTGTGGAGAAGAAAGAACAGAAGAGTAGGGTTTTCTGAAGGAGAGAATTACCCTAATTCTAAACTAAATGCTAAATTTTCTACTTGGAGATTTTTGTGAAATTAGAGAGGATTATTGTAATGAGACTACTCAACACAGTAGCAAAGGTTTGGAAGATCCTATGAGAGCATTATCAGATCATTATCAAGAGAAAAAAGGTAAATATTGTGAATTTCCCTCTAAAAAGCAATTACGTAGTGGATTAGCTTTATGTTAATGATGTTTTGTGGTGTTTTCTACATGCTTTGTGAGTAGTATTTTCACCTTTCTCTTGTATTGATTATGTTAGTTGTGTAGGAATAGTTGAATGCTTTTATATGTGGTTTTAAATCTTTAATGCGATGAGCATTTGATGCAGGTGAATCTAGTGTGTTAATTTTGTAAATATTTTTCAATATTAAAAAATATACACGGCAGGTACAATAGTGAATATGCAAATTAATCCCAATAAAATAACTTCAGTTAAAATAGTTTTATTTTTAAAAAATTTTTAAACTGTCAAATCTTGTTTAAAAATAATGCAAGTATATGTATCGCACAAATAAAAAAGGGCTCTAATGGAGTCATAGATATTGATCCCAAAGAGAAGTTAAAAATGCCTAAAAATAAGCTCTTAAAATTATAAGGTAAAGTACAATTTTTAAAACTACAAAAACTAAAATGCTAAATTTGAATATTAAGTAACAAGTGAATTCTAATTAAAATGTAGTTGAAAGACAAAGTTAACTAAACTAAATGCTAAATTTTCAAAAGTAAACTTATGAAAATTAAACTAAATTTTTGTGATGAAAGTTCAAAGTTAAAAAAACATCCTTACCCTTTACAATGAGTATATGGATTGTGACGAAATTAAAATTATTTGAAAATATTTATAAAAACTGTTTTGTGTCAAATAAGAGCAATTTTATCCTTTACCCTCTTCCAAGTGCATAAAAAGCATTGACTGATCCAGAGTTTGGTCCATAATTCCGTGCTTAGGTTGGGAGGATACCGGCAACCACTCTAGAGCTCCCACAACTTCCTCACCTGAGGGATAACAATCTCGCATCAGTTTCCAATCAATTGGACCAAATTGGAGATTTTAATCTGTCACCTTAAAATCTCCAATTTTGCATAAAACAAAGTATATTTCCTTATTTATTTTCACTCAATTCCATGGATGACATACTCTCCCATGAAATCAAATGTTATTCTCACTATGTTGTAGATATCATAGCCTTTTTGGAACATATATTTTTCAACACATATTAACATTTCAATTGGCCAAATCGAAAAGTAAATGAAGATCAAAATTTAAATCATCACAAATTTTTGACATTTAAAACCGTATGTAACAAAATCAATTCTTCACAAAACCATATCTCAAAGTAGGGAGAAAGATAAAAAAGACTACTAAGAATTCATGAGAAGGATACAACAAAACACGAATTTTATTAATAAAAATAAGTGTACAATACAAAATAAATAAAAGACACAACTTATCTCACAATTCTTTCTAAGAAAATCTCCAAGCCTTTGAATTTCTCTCACACTCTCTTCCTTTCCTTCTTCTCATTCCCACGCCACTTACTCACACACACACACACACACACCCCATCAAACTCAAGCAAAAACTCCTCTTCAAGCTCTATACTTCCCTCTCCTTAATAAAAGGTTGCCTCCATCCAAAATAAATTCAAAATTCCCTCCAAAATTTTATCCAAAAGTCAACTCTTTTGAATTCAAAATACATGTCCATTGATCCAAGAGACATATCCCTTCATATAAGAACCTTCCAAAGTGATTGACAAATGCATTGAATAACTCCAAGGGGTGTTTAGAACAAGTGTCCCTTTGAAAATCTGCTCAAAATTCTTCCCGAACAGTTTTAATCAGCCAAAAGTCACGTCTAGCGCATCATGCAATAGTTCTCTGGATTTTGGCGCATCATGCACCACTCTGCAGCACCTCCATCGTTTTGCTCCTTTTGACTTTATTTAAGCTTCGTTTTGCCTCGTTTCAGTTGCGTTTTGCTCCAAACAGATAAACCTACAAAATAAAAATGTAAACAACCATTCTTTAAAGTGTAATTTTATTAAAAAACCTTTGAGAAATGCAAAGTAGATTAAACATAGAAAGACATATCAGATGTGCCAAGTCCGAATTATCTTTCTTGCTCATTTTTACTTTAAATTACACCATTTTTGCTGCATTTTCTCGAAAGTTCTATTTCTTGTACCTGAAACCAAAAATATGAAAAATAGTTTCCTTTAAAGTTTAATATCATTAAAAATCATTAAAATTGAGCATAAACCATATATGAAAAAGTAGGTAATTTTTAGGCGTGTTAGTAACCACCTACTTCTCCACTACCTATGAGTGGCCATAAGGGTTTGACCACCCATGATGAGCCTATAAGCAATCCCATCATACGTAGGTTCACACAAATTCACATATACACATGCCCATTAAATAATTTACATAAAATATATTAATTAAATATATGACAAATCAAAATACTATACTGTTTTAAGTACTTATTTTATGCTTATTTTTTGTGATATTACACTTTAAAGAAGAGTATTTTTGTGTTTTTGTTGCAGGTACATCATTTTTAGGCTTTTGGAGCAAAAAATGAAAAAAGGACAAAATTTAGAGCCAAAATAATGAACTTTGGGATTTTGGCGCATAATGCGCCAAAATCCAGAGAATTGGCGCATGATGTTATAGGTTAGAGTATGATGCACCAGGGATGACTTTTTCAAATTATGGTAGTTCGAGACAAATTTTTGAGTGAATTTAAAATGAACACTTGTTCTACACACCTCTTGAAGTAATTCAATGCATCTAAACAATTTGGAAGGTTCTTTTTTGAAGGGATATGACTCTTAGATCAAATGACACATCTTTTGATATCAAAAGAGTTGAATTTTAGAGAGAATTTTGGAGGAATTGTGAATTCGTTTTCAAAGGATGTAGCCCAAAGTAATTGAAGAAGACTTGAAGGAGGTTTTTAGTGTGTGGTGAGAGAAAGAGAGAGAAAGGGGCGTGAGTTAAAGATAGAGAGAGAAGAAGAGATTTTCTTGTAGGGTTGTAAGAGGAGAGGGAAGGTAAGAGATTTCTTCTTCACTACACTTCTAAGAGAGAATTTGGAGTGATTCTAAAGAGAGAAAGGCTTGGAGAGAACTTCTAGGGATTAGTTTGGGAAGGATTGTGAGATAAGTTGTATTTTTATTTCTTTTATTTTATAAACTTATTTTTATATATAAAATTTGTGTTTTATCGTATCATTCTCATGAATTCTGAGTAATTTTCTTTATCCTTCTCTCTACTTTGAGATATGGTTTTGTGAAGAATAGATTTGTTTTCCATGGTTTTAAACGATAATAATTTATGATGATTTGAACTCCTATCTTCATTTACTTTTTGATATGGCTAATTGAAATGATAAAACTTGTTGAGAGACATATGTTCTTAAATGAGATATGATTTCTACAACATAGGGAGAATCATATTTCATTTCATAGAAGAGTTTGTCATCCATGGGATTGGGTGCAAATAAATAGGAAATGTACTTTGTTGGATGCAGAATTGAAAATTTTAAGGTGACAGATTAAAATCCACAATTTGGTCTACTTGACTGGAAACTAATGTGAGATTGTTAGCCCTTAGGGGAGGGAGTATTGGGAGCTCTAGAGTGGTAGACGGTATCCTCCCAGGCTATCCATGAAATTAAGGACCAAACTCTGGATTAGTTAATGTTCGTTATAACACTCAGAAGAGGGTAAAGAATAGGATGTCTCCTATTTGGAACAAAAGAGTTTTTATATACATATTTTCAAATGATTTCAATTTCTTCACAATCCATATACTTATTATAAATGGGAATGATGCTTTCTTAAATTTGAACATTTCGTCACAACAAAAACTTTGTTTAATTTTTATAATTTTACTTTTGAAAGTTTAGTATTTAGTTTAGTTTAAATACTGTAGTTTTACATCTGCATTTTAATTAGCATTCACTTGAGTAGTTATTTTTAAACTTCTAACTTTACTTTTACTTTTGTTCTGTTTTTATTATAAAATAATTTTCATAATTTACTTTAGGATTTTCCAACTTCCTTTTAGGATCGATATTTAGGACTCCATTAGAGCTCTTTATTACTTGAGCAATATGTATAGTTGCGTTGATATTAAAGGGGATTTGGCAATTCAAAAAAAATTTTAAAAGATAAATTATTTACATAAAAAGTATATTTGTTGGGATTATATTGCATATTTATTATATATCTGTCACATGTGATTTTGTAATATTGAAAAGTATTTGCAAAATTTTCACACTAAATCGCCCGCATCGTTTTTGACGTCGTTGCCGAAAAAATAACAAAAAATATTAGTATTTTACTTTATTTTATTTCAAAAAAATAAAAAAAAAGAGTGTTTGTAGTTTAGTTTGAACATTTTCTTATTTAAGTGTCTTTGCTTGTCTTTATTTATCTGCTTTATTTTTTTTTATGCATAGTGTAAGATCTCAAAACTTAGTACCTTACAATTCTGAGTTAGAAAGAACTGTTAGAAAAATTTAAGACAACAAAAAAGGAAAGATCATTTTAGCAAAATGGCTTGCAATTTAAACAATGCTAAAAATGAAAATGAACATCATCAGAGACCTTTAAGAGATTATGCTAACCCTACAGCAGATGAAATTCATTTGAGTATTCAAAACCTTGTTGTAGCTGCCAATTCATTTGAGGTTAAATCTACTATTATCCAAATGGTTCAAAACAATCAGTTTGGGGGAACGCCTACTAAAGATCCTAATTTATATCTTATTAGTTTTCTAGAATTTTGTGTAACATTTAAATATGATGGAGTGTCAAATGATGCTTTCAGGCTTAGAATTTTTTCCTTTTTCACTAAAGGATAAAACTAAGATGTGGTTAAACTCATTATCAACTGGATCTATCAAAACATGGGGAGATTTATCACAAAAATTCTTATTTAAATATTTCCCACCTTCAAAAAATGCTAAGCTTAGAAATGATATCGCATCTTTTTGTCAATTTGAAGGGGAATCAATTTATGAAGCCTGAGAAAGATTTAAAGATCTCTTTAAAAAGTGTCCACACCTTGCATTGCCAAATTGGTTAATAATTCAAACTTTTTATAATAATTCAGATTATATTTCACTTTTATTTCCTTATTTTACAACAAAACCAAAAACTTGATCCTGAAAAAGAATAAGAATATCACTTTTAATTTATATATATTGGGATACTATTGAAGTATACGTATCGTTATCAAGTAGTATAGGACTTTTTGATTAAGACCTGAATATCAAACCCACAGGGAATTTATACAATATGCATTTTTAGAAAACTTTCTATTTTTAAAAAGACAATTACTTAAATTTAATATATTTTGTAGTAATAAAAATTCAAATATTTTTGGTATTTTTGACATTTTGACAAAATAGTAACAACTTAAAAAAATAACTAGAGTTTTGTAGATGAAAATTACTTAATAAGAAAAATATCTTTCTTCTTATCATGAATCAGTAATAACTATAGGAATTTTGTTGTGGAAGTATACAAATTTTGTTGTGCCAAATAGAAACAATAATATTCTTTACCCTTACTAGAGATGCTATAAAGAACATTGACTAATTTAAAGTTTGAATAATTTTGAAGACCGGCTATGTAGGGAAGATACTAGCTCTCACTCTAGAGTTCCCTCGATTCCCTCTACCTGGGGCCTAACATTCTTGTATCAGAACCTAAAACAATAAACCATGTTGGGTGCTTTAACCTGTCACTTTAAAGTTCTCTAATTCTACACCCTTCAATGAATATTTCCCTATTTATTAGCACTCAATCATATGAACTACATTATCATTCATACAACCTCAAAAGATTCTTTCCAGTTGTTGACTGAGATAATATTAGCCCGGTTCTTACATGTTCTCACAATAAATTTTAACATCTGGATTGGCCAAATCAAGAAGTCATCCCAGTTCTTACATGTTCTCACAACAAATTTTAACATCTGGATTGGCCAAATCAGTTGTTGACTGAGACAATACCAGTCTGGTTCTTACATGTTCTCACAACAAATTTTAACATCTGGATTGGCCAAATCAAGAAGTAAAACAATACCAGCCCGGTTCTTACATGTTCTCACAACAAATTTTAACATCTGGAATGACCAAATCAAGAAGCAAATGAAGTGCATGGATTTAAATCATCACAACTTCTTCCAACATTGTCAAATCAAGAAGTAAATGTCTGGTTCTTACATGTTCTCACAACAAATTTTAACATCTGGATAGACCAAATCAAGAAGTAAATGGAGTGCATGGATTTAAATCATCACAACTTCTCCTATCATTGAAGATCAATACTCTCCAAAATTTCCATCCACAATTTAATTACTTATCACTTTAAGAAGAAAGATAAAGAAAACTACTCAGAATCCATGGAGAAAATAAAACCACACATTAGTTTAAAAGAAGAAATCATTGTCGAACCAACAACAAGTCTCAACTAAAACCAAAGAAGTCTCAAAACAAAAAGATAAAAACTTATCTCAAGTTCTCCACCAAACTCTTGAAGTTCCTTTGAATATCTTCACTTTACAATCAGTCAAAATAAACTAACAAAAATGATAAAATAAAAGTAAAAGCGGTTCCTGAAAATCTCTTTGAACTAACTCCCCAAATGATGAATTTTCAAAACTTTCTAAGTATTTTCAGGACTCTTTTCAAAGTCCTCCCTTCTTTATTTTATAGTTTTCCAAGTGGTGCCTTGGAAACTCTTCAAAACATGTCTAGATTTGTTGTATTTCCCCAAGAGATGCATCCTTTAGTGATAATTTTCGTCCAACATTTTATGCTTGGAGGATTTTGATACATCCCTTAGTGATAATTTTCACATTAGTTGTAAATCTAGCAAAGTCTTGATATAAGTCTTTTACGTATAAATATAAGAATAGTTTTGAAAATTATTTTAATAAAAGAAATTTAAGCATTAAAATAAAAGTCTAAATTATCTAAATTTTTCAAAAATACAAATTTTCTTTCTAAAGATAGTTACTTATATTAATCATTTTCTCATCTAAAAACTTTTTAACTTAAAGTTTTTCTTCATTACTAAAAAATTTAAACTAGAAATTCTTTTTACTCATTTCTATAATCAAATTTTACTTCCCTAATATAACTTCATATACACAATCAATTTTTCTTTTAAAATCAACATTTCTAAAATCAAATTTTACTTCCCTAATATAACTTCATATACATAATCAATTTTTCTTTTAAAATCAAATTTACTTGTAGTACAAATTTCTAAAATCAAATTTTATTTCCCTAATATAACTTCATATACATAATCAACTTTTTTCTTTTCAAATCAAATTCACTTGTAGCACATTTGAGAATAAATAAAATTCTAGTATTTTTCAACCCCCCAAACTTAAATTTTTAACAGATTAAACAGTTTATCATCAAATATATATAAGCAGGAATGAAAATTTAAAATAACATGCTAATAAGAATTTTAAAACCCTTATAGTACAAGTATAAAACTAATTTTTGATTAAATTTTTTATATTTTTATTTTACTTTAACATGTAGAGATTCAATAGACTTCTAAATAGTGAGTATAAACATAAAAGCAAACATACACACTACTGACATCACAATCTTAACTTAAAGACAAACTTTCAAACATCATAAAAGAAAAATAAAGGGCAACAGTTTCTGAATTTCAAGTTTAAGATCTAAGCTAGCAAGATTTTATACTTTATAATAGATATAAAATTAAGTTAAGTTCTAAACTAACTAAATCACAATACTAAATACAAAACAACAGTTACTACCCTAAAATTTAAAAATAAAATACTAACTGCCACAAACGTCATAATAACAATAAAACATAAAGGTCCAAAACACAAGATAGTCCAAAACAACAAAAAATGCAAATGTAGCAAGCTCAGACCACATAGTTCATATCATATTACAATCATAAAGTGAATCTCTCAGCTCTACTCTTCATCCTCAGAATCACAACTATGCCATTTTTCTGCAGGTTCATAATCAAGATATCGAGGATATGGAGGAAATCACCTCTAATCAGGCTCTCCAAAGATGAGTGGAATTTCTCTTCATAATCACTCTTCTTTATGCCATGACTATTATTATGATCTAGAAAATGCTCTAAATTTTGTACCTTATTGGAGGTAAAATTTATATTATCCATCATCTCCTGCAATAACTCATCTTGAGTCTTAGTAGACTCACCTCTTGATGTAGAAGCACGTGAAGTAGATGGTCTAGATGAAGATGCAGCAGAGGTAGATGCAACAGACGTTTCCATTCCATAGCTTCTGGAAAATCTTCCTCTCCAACCAAAAATTAAATTCTCAGAATAATCTTCACATTCACCTTCGTGATGGGCTTTAGAGGTAACAGAATTTCTTCCCAACTATCATATTTAACCCCAACCTACTCGCACAAAGAAAAGATCAAAGAAGAAAATCCCAGACCTGCAGTAGTAACAGCTGTAGCAGAACTGATGATAGTCTGATAAATTAAAGCTCCAATGTTGATGAGCTTTCCCTCTTGAATGCAATAGTTCAACGTCGCTCTTTCTCTTGTCACTTCACTGAGATGATTAGTCCCAAGCAGACAAGTTATATCCATCGTGATTGTCAACTCCAACCCAGAAATTAAAGCTTGATATTCTACGTTATTGTTGGTACACAACTCTGCCAGGTGGTATGAGAACCTCAACATACCCTTATCTGGCAAGATGAAGATCAAACCAATCCCTACTTTGCCTGGTGTAACCGTGCCTGATCCTTTGTCTTTTCTGGTTGATGAAGCTTCATCAAAGTACATCTCCCATAATTGCGCACTAGAAAATTCCATTTGTAATATTTGGTCATCTGGTAGTTCGTCATTAAGAGGGGACCCGGTTGGAAGTGGGTGTGCAACATGAAAGTCTGCTAAAATTTATCCTTTGATAGCATAGAGGGGAACAAAAATTATATCAAATTGTAATAAAATCATTGACCATCTGGTCAGTCATCTAGAGAGTGTTAGTCGGGTCATCAAATATTGCAATGGATTGACCTTTGAAATTAGGGCAATATTATGAGAAAGCATGTAGTGTTTAAGCTTTTGGGCTACAAAAATTAATGCTAGACAATGCTTCTCAATAGGTGGATACCTTATCTCCATCGGTATTAGACGATGACTCAAGTAGTAGAGTGCGTTTTCTTAGCCCCCGTCATTGACTTGGGCTAAAAGGGCTTCGAGAGAGTCGTCTAGGGCCGCGATATAAAGTATCAAAGGTTTTCCTTGGGTAAGGTTTCCAAAAAAGGAGGTGTCATTAAATATTACTTAATGTCCTCAAAGGCCCGTTAGCATTTCTCTCCCAAACAAATTTGGCGTCCTTTTTAATTAATGCCAAGGAGGCCTGACACCTACCTGAGAGATTAGAAATAAAGCGTCTCAGATATGCCAACTTTCCTTGGTAGGAACGTATTTGTTTCAAGATTTTGGGTGGATGCCTCTCTAATATAGCTTTAATCTTATCCGGGTTGACCTCGATTCGCCAATGACGGATAACGAATCCTAGATATTTCCTAGAGGTAACACCGAAGGCGCACTTTAATGGATTCATCTTGAGGTCATATCATTGTAACCGTTAGAACACGATCCTCAAATCATACAAATGGTCTATTTTTTATTTACTTTTGATGACCAAATCATCTACGTAGCATTCCACTTGATTGTGAATGAGATCATAAAAAATCTTTGTCATAGCTCATTGATCTGTTGCTCTGACGTTCTTCAACCCGTCCAATATGCATTCTGAAGGCTGTATGTGTTGCATCTCATTGATTTGTTGCTCTGACGTTCTTCAACCCGAATGACATCACTGTATAGTAAAAAATTCCAATATGCATTCTGAAGGTTGTATGTGTTGCATCTTCTAGAGCCATCTTTATTTGATTGTACCCCAAAAACCAATCCATGAAAGAGAAAATTTCATGTCTCGAAGCGATAACCACCATCATTTCTAGTATTGGCAACGAAAATTCATCCTTTGGACATGCATTGTTCAAATCCCTGAAGTCGACATATATACGAATTTGTCCAATCTTCTTCTTAATAGGTACAATGTTAGTTAACCACGTAGGGTATTGCTCTTCTCTTACAAAGTAAGCATCTATTAATTTCTTCACCTCGACAATGACTTGCTGCTCTATCTTAAGGCGAAATCTATTTGGAGCTTGTTTTACTTGGGTCACCCCTTGTCCACCCCGATCTTATGAACCACAAATTCTGCTGATAGTCCTGACATTTCATCATAACTCCATTTGAAGCAATCTTTAAAATCTATTAATAGTTTGATCAATTCTAAAGATTCTTCATCGTTGAGTAAAGAACTTATAAATGTAGGTCGGGCTGCTCTTCTGTCTCGAGGCTAATTTCCTTTAACTCATCAACAGTTGATTTGATTTCTTCCTTAAATTCTAACGGAGCATCTTCTATTAGTCGATTAGTAGATTCATCCTCTATATCGAGGTAGTCCTCTTCCGATTCACTAGTAACAACCATGCAAAATTCTGAATAATCGACTGATCAGATTGTACCAAATATGAGATTCTCTTTCGAGTTAGGAATTCAAATTTTAATATTTCATAATTTTTCAAAAGTTGTAACTTATCTTTTACTATTTGTTTCCCTGTTGAATTAACTTTTGTACACAAGGAAAAAAGTAACTGAAAGGAAATTTCACTAATTTATTTGGATCCTCATCCAAATTTATATGATTTTCAAGATTAGTAGAAGTTGAAGCATGATAAAATTTGATCGGCTTTGAACCAGCGCTATGGACCTCCTTGACTTCTAAACTCTTGACCTTTTAAGGGAGAATCAGAGTAAGGGTGATGGTGTTTAGATAGTTGTTTATTCGATCATACATTGTCTCATATTTGCTTTTCTCTGTGTCTTCTAAGGATATCTCGTATTGAGCTTTCTTCTATTTTATCATCATTTTATCATCTTCAGAACTGTCTTCATCACCAATGTTGATGGTCGGCCTAGTCTGTTCAAAAATTAAGTTGGTTCTTGCTCGTCCATGTCCCCGGCCTCGGCCTCGGGTGCGCAAAGTTAAGGAACTTCCACCAACTTGTCTCGAAAGAGTGGTGGAAAATTGCTGAAGCGGAGTTGAATGGCCTTACCATTGTACTTCTTTTAAATTCTCACTTTTATTTGTCATAACTTCATGAGAGAAAATAGTTTCTTTTAGAGGTGAATAGCAAGAGGTGTCTTCATGAATGCCAACTTTATGAACTGAAAATAACTGTAAATCTCCCTTGATGTAATGTTCTTGTCCTTCTTTGTAGTAATTAATGCATTGGTGTAGAGATTATAAAACCATGCTGCATTTTTTAATCCATGGTTGACCCGGTAGAGCATTGAAAGAGGTCTCGGTGTCGATGATATGGAACTTAGCAGTTGTTACTAGTTCTCCAACTTTCATCAGTATTGTAATTGATCCAAGGGATCTCTCTCTCTTTTGGTTGTAGCATCATTTTATCAGCCGTAATCTCCTGAGCTTCAATGTCCAAATATGCCAATGTCCATAGACTCATCAAGTTGAGTGATGCTCCAGGATCTGCTAAAACTCTGGACAATAAAAATCTGCCAATGTTAACGGAGATATAGAGTGGACGATTATGGTCGGCGATATCGAGCAGTAGCTCTTCATCTATGAAGGTCACCCCAGATTATTCTTTCAATGAGCAAACATATCTCTGGGTCAGGCAAAGCTGTAACTAGAGACTCTCTTATCTCCTTTGAAAGGATTAGAGTGTTGTAGATGCTTAATTTGGCCGACAACTTCCTATGATGAGCTAGCACGTAGTAATCCACTTTGTATGATCCTCCAATTTTCTCATTGTTATGTGTTTCTCCTGTTAGAGGAGGTGGAGGCAGCTCTTCTCAAGTTACTATTTGGTTTTCTTTATCTGTCAAAGTTATTCTCGAGGTAATAACTTCCCGCTCCTTAAGTTTACTTCTGTGATTTCTTCTTCTTGAGATGCCACTGTCAAACCTTTCAGTGTTTCTTCTTGATCAGAGAGATCCAATCTGATAGCAAGCGATGCACCATGGCACTCAAGGACTGACTGCTCACTCTCGGTGTTATCATAAGCGGTACTGTCAATGTCTTCTTTGGTTTTGTTAACAAGTTCATCAAACTCAAGCATGATTTGAAGATCATTTTGGGAATCGAGATCGAAGCTTAATCAATCACAATTGATTACGTTATCACTAAAAATAGTTAAAACGTAGCCAAAATCATAATCATAAGACCCCAGAGGGGCAAAAAGATAATTATACAACCAATCTAGAAGAGGCAGCCCCTATTCTACCCCCCCC
>JXCR01002258.1:254200-274027 GCA_002079205.1 Phalaenopsis hybrid cultivar
GTGATATCAGTCTTTATGGTGCTGTTCTTCTTTTTCTTTATCTTTGAAGATGACAAATCTTTTTGCAAAATCTTCATCTCAGGCTTGGCAGGCTGAAGACTCCAAACGGAAGCTTGCTTGATGCATTTTGGATTTGGTTCAATATCTCCTTGAGCTTGTTACAGGTTGTACTCCACCCATTTTTTCCAGTATACGGGTCAATCGAAGATATTGGCTCGGCCAAAATCATATTTATAGAACCTTTGTCAGGTTCTTTTAAATATTCTTTTGGGATCGTTATATTCCCTTCCTTAAGATTTTTCTCAAGCCAATCCTTGAAGACAAAACATTCCTCTATAGTGTGTCCCAACAATCTATGATATAGATAATAATTTGGTTGATCCTTCTTGTTGACCTCTTCGGGCTTCTTTGGATCTAGTAGTCTGAACTCAAGCTTCTTCATCAGACTTCTGAACATTTTGGGTACGGCTTCATCTTTGAAGGAGTACACCACTTTTTTTCATTCTGAAATGGACATTTTCTTGTTCACTATTTGGTTTGATCCTCCCTAAGCTAGCTGTTAGCCAGACTTGCAATACTATTGTATCTATTTTTGAGCATGCTGCGATGACGATTGATGAGAATTCTGGTGAGAAGTTTTTGCATATACTATTCATCGGCTGTTTTCCTTTATCGACTGTTTCCACTCTTCCGGTCTTCTTTTCAAATACTCTGGTCATCTTGAACTTCTCGGACTTCTCATGAGAATCCATATGTTTGACTTCTTCTTGAAAACTGCTGGCTTTTGCTGAGTAGCTTCTCGAAGGATTTAATGGTGAGTCCCTTGAGCATGAAAGCTACTAGCCCATAGATGCTCTTGAGTAAGATCTCAATTGCGTGATGTTTCTGTAGCTGAGGTTCACATGTCATGTTAAGGTTTCTCCACCTCAAAATGTAGTCCACTAAAGTCTCATTGGGCTTTTGCTTGTCTATTACAAGATCTCCGATAGACACATGATGTTTTGCTCCGACAAACCTTTCACGAACAATTGTTCTAACTCGGCAAACATCTTGACTGATCCATTGTGTAATTTGACATACCAATCAAAAGCGATCCCTGACAGGCTATTGATGAACTATCGGAAGAGTAAGGGTTTGTTACCTCTACTATTACCACAACTGGCTTAGAAAAGTGCTATATGTTGCCTGAGATTTCCAGTCCCGTCAAATATCTAAAAGTTTGGTGACACAAAACCCTTAGGGTAGGGTACACCATCAAACTCCTGAGGGAAATGTCTACCCTTCAAAATCAATGCACCGCGCATATATTGAGTTAATGCCTCCCGAACTTGCTCGACCATTTGCATAAATTCCTTTTCTGGCATGGCCCTTGATGGAGAATCTTTTTTTTGTTGATCATCCCTATTTTCTAAGGTGACTTCCCTCTTTTCATCTGTGATGTGTATAATCTCCGATTGATTGACTTCTGGAGAAGCTAATTGTGGGGGTTGAGACTTTCCCTAAACTGTGGCCACGACGGTCATGACAACAACCATTTCTTCCATTCTTTTCTCCATTTAGCTGATTTGCTCATCCCTTAGGAAGATAACCCTATGTAGATTGTCTACGGTATTCTCTTCGACGAGAGGTTGAAAAACACGTGCATATGCAGTGGCCGTGATTTTGATGACATGGACATCCATGAAATCTTCTTCGAGGTAATCATTGAAGTGAAAATCTTCATTATCATAAATGGAAACTCCATGTTCTCAGGCTAACTCAAAAATCTCGATGTTGACCTCACTTTTGGTTGAGGTCTAGAAATTTCTTTAGTAGCCTAGGTCTAGCCATAGGCTTTCTTATTGACTAGTCTTAGAAAACTAGAAAAGGTACCCTCATCATTAGAAATTCAAAACTCTTCCCTATTGACTAGTCTTAGAAAACTAGAAAAGGTACCCCCACCATTAGAAATTCAAAACTCTTCTTCTTTACTCAACTTGAAATTCCACATATTGGATCTACCCCCACCATTAGAAATTCAAAACTTTTCTTTTTACTCAACTTGAAATTCCACATAATGATCTTTAACCTCAACATTTAGTAGGTAAGATACTCAATTTGAAATTCCACATATTGATCTCAACCTCTAGCATTTAGTAGGTAAGATCATTATAAGCTTGAAATTCCACATATTGACCTTAACCTCTAGCATTTAGTAGGTAAGATCATTGTGGGGGAATTTTGAGTTCCACATATTGATCTTAACCTCTAGCACTTAGTATGTGAGATCATTATGAGAGAACTCAAGAGGACTGCCACATATTGGTCATAACCTCTAGCACTTAGTAGGTAAGATCATTATGAGGGAACTCAAGTCTACTTTCCTATTGACTAGTCTTAGAAAATTTGAAGAGGTACCCCACCATTAGAAATTCAAAACTCTTCTTTTTACTCAACTTGAAATTCCACATATCTTAACCTCTAGCATTTAGTAGGTAAGATCATTATAAGAGAATTCAAGAAGAATCCCCGGAGTACCCCCACCATTAGAAATTCAAAACTCTTCTTTCTACTCAACTTGAAATTCCACATATTGATCACCCCCACCATTAGAAATTCAAAACTTTTCTTTTTACTCAACTTGAAATTCCACATAATGATCTTTAACCTCAACATTTAGTAGGTAAGATACTCAATTTGAAATTCCACATATTGATCTCAACCTCTAGCATTTAGTAGGTAAGATCATTATAAGCTTGAAATTCCACATATTGACCTTAACCTCTAGCATTTAGTAGGTAAGATCATTGTGGGGGAATTTTGAGTTCCACATATTGATCTTAACCTCTAGCACTTAGTATGTGAGATCATTATGAGAGAACTCAAGAGGACTGCCACATATTGGTCATAACCTCTAGCACTTAGTAGGTAAGATCATTATGAGGGAACTCAAGTCTACTTTCCTATTGACTAGTCTTAGAAAATTTGAAGAGGTACCCCACCATTAGAAATTCAAAACTCTTCTTTTTACTCAACTTGAAATTCCACATATCTTAACCTCTAGCATTTAGTAGGTAAGATCATTATAAGAGAATTCAAGAAGAATCCCCTCCTCACCATTAGAAATTCAAAACTCTTCTCTTTACTCAACTTGAAGTTCCACATATTGGTCCTCTCTAGAACTTAGTAGGTAAAATCATTATGAAGGAACTCAAGGAGAGTTCCTATAGGGCTACTTGACCTTAGGATTGACCCTGGGTGTTGATTTGAAGCTAAGGTACACAATACCCACCCATACCATCACAATACCCTCACAATACCTTGGCTAAGACAAATACATAAGGACCCAAAATGAGTATTTCATTGATCCAAGGTTCATTTAGAATGGATATCTATCCAATTCTACTTGAAATGCTCATCTTTGGTCTTTTGCCCAGACACCCCCAAGTTACCTAACTGCCCTTGGGACCCTAATTTTGGCTAAATGACCAAATCACATCAATTTGGACTTATAACCATGCCAATTGGCCCAAATAAATGTTGTATTTGCTTCATAGCAATATTTTACATCAAATTTGACCATAAATTTGCATTGGTAAAACCTTTTGATCATTAATTTGATTTAAAATCCAAAACGCCAAATTAACCCCAATATTGGCTAACACCCCAAATCTCAAAAATTGAATGCCATAAACCTCAAATTGGCATCCAATTTTTGTTGAAAATCCTTTGTGAGGTCATTTGTGACNTATTACCTACTTCTGTAACTCTTCAATTAGCGGATCGTTCAGTTACTTATCCTAAGCAAGTTATAGAAGATGTGTTGGTAAAAGTTGATAAATTTATCTTTCCTATGGATTTTATTGTTTTAGATATGGAGGAAGATAATGAAATACCTATCATTTTAGGGAGACCGTTTTTAGCTACTGGAAAAGCTATGATAGATGTTCAAAAAGGAGAATTAACTATGAGACTTAACGATCAAGAACTGACTTTTAACATTACGAAATCTAAGAAATACCCTGCTGTTGAAAGAGATAATGAATGTTTTCGCATTGAAATTAGTGAACATCTATTGAAAGAGCATTTTAAAGAGCATTTTGAAGAGAAAGAACAATTTGAAGATAGTGATGAAGTTATTTTAGACGAAATAGAGAATGAAGAATTAGTTTATGTTCAGGGAAGATTTGAGATGCTGGATATTACAAAAAATGCTGATAAGAATCTAGTTCCGCCAATTATAAAACCACATGAGCTTGAGTTGGAAATATTGCCTAACCACTTGAAGTATGTGTTTCTGGGAGACTCATCTACACTACGTGTTATTATATCTTCAGAATTAAATGATTTGCAAGAGCAAAGACTGTTAGATACATTAAAAAAATATAAGGGAATTAAATGATCTGCAAGAGCAAAGACTGTTAGATACATTGAAAAGATATAAGAAAGCTTCTGAATTAAATGATCTGCAAGAGCAAAGACTGTTAGATACATTGAAAAGATATAAGAAAGCTTTCATAATTAAATGATCTGCAAGAGCAAAGACTGTTAGATACATTAAAAAGATATAAGAAAGCTTTTAGAACTGTAAGAGCAAAGACTGTTAGACACATTAAAAAGATATAAGAAAGCTTTTGGTTGGACCTTATCAGCAAGAGCAAAGACTGTTAGATACATTAAAAAGATATAAGAAAGCTTTTGGTTGGACCTTAGTAATTGCAAGAGCAAAGACTGTTAGATACATTGAAAAGATATAAGAAAGCTTTTGGTTGAACCTTAGCTGATATTAGGAATCAGTCCTTCATTAAAAAGATATAAGAGAGCTTTTGGTTGGACCTTAGCAGATATTAAAGGAATCAGTCCTTCGTTAGATACATTAAAAAGATATAAAAAAGCTTTTGGTTGGACCTTAGCTGATATTAAGGGAATCAGTCCTTCGATTTGTATGCACAGAATTATATTAGATGAACAATATAAACTAAGAGTTGATCCACAAAGTAGATTAAATACAATGATGAAAGAAGGAGTTAAGAAGGAAATTTTGAAATTGTTAGACACTAGAATTATATATCCTATTTCAGACAGTGCTTGGGTAAGTCCAATTCAATGTGTTCCTAAGAAAGGAGGAGTGACTGTTGAAATAAAAGAGAATAATGAATTAATACCTATCAGACAAGTTACTGAGTGGCGTATTTGCATTGATTATAGAAAATTAAACACTGCCACTAGGAAAAATCACTTCCCTTTACCTTTTTTAGACCAAATAGTAGATAGACTTGTTGGACACAAATATTTTTATTTTTTAGATGGATATACTGGTTACCATCAAATTCTTATTGCTCCTAAGGATCAATAAAAGATAACATTTACTAGTCCTTTTGGAACTTTTGCTTTTCGAAGAATGTCTTTTAGATTATGTAATGCACCTGCAACATTTCAGAGATATATGATGTCTATATTTCGTAAGTTAATTGATGATGGATTGGAAGTATTTATGGATGATTTCTCTATATTTGGAACATCAAATGCATGCTTAAATTATCTTGAAAAAGATTTGGAGTTATGCGACAGAACTAATTTAGTTCTAAATTGGGAGAAATGTCAATTTATGGTTGCAGGAGGAATTGTGTTGTTTGGAAGATGGTATGGAAGCAGACCCTACGAAAATTCAAGTCATATCTAAACTAACACCTCAATGATATGGAAGCATACCCTGCAAAAATTCAAGTTATATCTAAATTAGTACCTCCTACTAATGTAACGAAAATGGTATGGAAGAATACCCTGCAAAAATTCAAGTTATATCTAAATTAACACCTCTTAAAAAATGATATTGAAGTAGACCCTGCAAAAATTCAAGTTATATCTAAATTAACACCTCCTACTAATGGTATGAAAGCAGACCTTGCAAAAATTCAAGTTATATATAAACTAAAACCTCCTACTAATATAAGAGAGGTTAGGAGTTTTCTTGGACATGTTGGTATTTACGTGCATTTTATTAAAGATTTTTCAAAAATTACTAAACCTTTATGCCAACTTCTAGAAAAGGACAATCAATTTGAATTTACTAAAAACTGTTTAAATGCCTTTGTGTTATTAAAGAAAAAATTAATCACAGCCCCTATTATAGTTTCACCTAACTGGGAGAATCCATTTGAACTGATGTGTGATGCTAGTGACTATGTTATTGGAGTTGTTCTTGGACAGAGGTATGAATAGATTTTTAAAGTTATATACTATGCTAGTAAAACTCTTAATGACACTCAAATTAATTATATTGTTACTGAAAAAGAGTTACTAGCCATTGTGTATGCTTTTGACAAATTTAGATCTTATTTAATTAGGACTAAATGTGTTGTGCACACTGATCACTCTGCTATTAAATATCTAATGCAAAAGAAGGATGTCAAACCAAGGTTAATTAGATGGATACTTTTGATGCAAGAATTTGAACTTATGGTTATTGATAGAAAGGGAACTGATAATTAAATGCTGATCATTTGTCGAGATTAGAAAATTATGAATTATCAGACAGTGACAATGAAATTACAGATAATTTCCGTGATGAACAACTTTATAATATTAATGAGTGGAAAATACCATGGTATGCTGATATTGTTAATTCTAAGTGATATTTTGCTACCTATGCTGACATTGCAACAACAAAGAAAATTCATTCATGATGCAAAAGCATATTTTTAGGATGAGCCTTATTTATATAAACAATGTAAGGATCTTATTATGAGAAGATGTGTACCTTATGAAGAAATTGATCTAATCATTCAGAAATGTGATGATTCTGAATTTGAAGGACATTTTGAGATTGATAAAACTACTTATAAAATTTTACAAGCTGGATTTTATTGGGCTACTATGTTTAGAGATGTTTATAGATACATAAAAACTTATGATCGATGCCAACGAGTAGGAAATATATCTAGAAGAAATGAAATGCCTCTGAATTTCATGTTAGAGGTTGAGATCTTCGATGTTTGGGGATTAGATTTCATGGGACCATTTATTCCTTCAATTGGGAACTTATACATATTAATTGCAGTAGAGTACGTTTCAAAGTGGGTTAATGCACAAGCTTTACCTTGTTGTGACGCTAAAAGTATTTTAAGAATTTTAATGAAAAATATTTTCACGCCAAGAATGATTATCACTGACGGAGGATCTCCTTTTAGGAATAAATATATTTAGAGATTGACAGAAAAGTTTAATATTATTCATAGAATCTCTACTGTCTATCACCCTCAAACTAGTGGGTTAGCTGAAGTTTCTAATAGAGAGAGTAAACAAATACTTGAGAAGACTGTACTATCACCCTCAAAACAGTGGGTTACCTGAAGTTTATAATAGAGAGATTAAAAAAATACTTGAAAAAACTGTAAACCTAAGTAGAGTAGATTGGTCCACTAGATTAGATACCACATTATGGGCTTGCAGGACTGCTTATAAAACTCCTAATGGAATGACTGCTTACAAGCTGATTTTTGGAAAGACTTGTCACTTACCGGTAGAATTGGAGCATAAAGCATATTGGGTGATTAAAGAATTCAATTATAATTTGAAAGATGCTTAAATGAATTGGAAGAATTAAGAAATGAGTCTTATTATAACAACTTAAGAAGAGATTGTTACAATTAAATGAATTGGAAGAATTAAGAAATGAATCTTATGATAATGTAGAATTTATAAGGAAAAATTAAAGTTATGGCATGATCGGAAGATTAACCAGAAGAAATTTAAACCAGGACAAGATGATTTATAAGGAGAAACTAAAGTTGTGACATGATTAGAAGATTAACCAGAAGAACTTTGAACCTAGACAAGAAATTTTGTTTTACAATATAAGGCTGAAGTTATTCCTTGGGAAATTGAAGTCTCGTTGGTTAGGACCCTTTACTGTGACTCAAGTTTATACTTACGGAGGAGTTGAAGATCGGAAGGAAATAGATTTAAATTAAATGGACACAGATTAAAACCATATTATGAGGGTAAAAGACCAAATTGGAAATAGATTTAAAGTGAATGGACACAGATTAAAACCATATTTTGAGGGTAAAAGACCAAGTAAATGGACACAGAATAAAACCATATTATGAGGGTAAAAGACCAAATTTTAAAGAGGTTTTAATGAGACCTTTTACTGTGACTCAAGTTTATACTTACGGAGCTGTTGAAATTGAAGATCAAAAGACTAGAATAGACACAGATTAAAACGTATTTTGTAGACCAAATTTTAAAGAGTTTTAATGATCAGTCAACCTGAATAATACCTGAATAGTTCGGGCTGACGACGTTAAATCAAGCACTTTATGGGAGGAAACCCATAATTATCTTTATTTTTATTGCGATCATAGTAGTTTTATTTGAAATAATCATTAGTTTGTGGTAGTATTGAAATCTACTACTCTTATTTACCCTTGAATTATCATAAAAATTGGATACATAGAGAAAAATTGGAACGCATTCGGACCAGAGCGAAACTGTGTAATTTTTGCCTCGGGCACCGACGGCGCCATCAACACCGCCGACGGTGCCATCGACACCGCCGACGATAGGTTTTTTCTGAGAGTCCAGACAATTAAATTCTAAAGGCTCGCCGATGGAGCCCTCGACGCCGTCAACGGTGAGACCGGCGGAATGGCGGTTTCTGGAGATTGAATGGCGGTTTTTGGCAGTTTTAGGCGGGAGTTACTCCTTTTAAACTTAAAAATTTGATTCCTAAGTTCATATTCCCCAAGAACAAAGTGAAACTCCACCACATTCATCCCTATGGCATCTAATGCCCCTTAAAACCATAGAATGCGAGTGTTCAACCGGAGAAAGTTCATTAGCGCGGAAGCGCAGTGAATCTTCAACAAGGTACTAGTAAAGAAAAGATTAATCAAGGAATGAGGATTTGTAAATTGAGGATTGAAAAAAAATTGACGATAATTGAAGAGATGATTGTGCGGCGAAGATGGGAAGTGCTGTGCTACACTACAACCACCATAGTTGTTTCCGTGGTGAAGGAATTTTATGCCAATTTGCATGGAATCAACCAGTGAGTCGTCTATGTGCAATGTAGATGGATAAATTTTACTCCTGCATGGATCAATGAATTATATATGATCGAGAATGTTCCTGTCTGCCATTATTCCAACTTTGTCCCAACAAGAAACCTGATGAATGAAATTTACCAATATTTAACGAACAACACCGAAGACTGGGAAATGAGAGAAAGCATGTATGTTATTTTTTTCTGCGACACTTCTAAACCCCGTTTCTAAACATTGGCACTTCTTCAATTCTGCAAAGTTATTACTGTTGACCTCACTTTTGGTTGAGGTCTAGAAATTTCTTTAGTATCCTAGGTCTAGCCATAGGACTTTCCTACTGACTAGTCTTAGAAACTAGAAAAGGTACCCCCACCATTAGAAATTTAAAACTCTTCTCTTTACTCAACTTGAAGTTCCACATATTAAATCTTAACCTCTAGCATATAGTAGGTAAGATTTTTATGAGAGAATTCAAGGAGAGTTCCTATAGGATTATTTGGCCTTAGGATCGACCCTGGATATTGGTTTGAAACTAAGGTACACAATATCCTCATAATATCCTGGCTAAAACCAATACATAAGATTCCAAAATGAGGGTTTTATTGACCCATGGTTCATTTAGAATGGATAGCTATCCAATTCTATTTGAAATACTAATCTTGGGTCTTTTGCCTCAGATACCCCCAAATTACCTAACTGCCCTTAAGACCTTCCTTTAACCCAAAATCCAAAAATCCCATAAAATTCCCATACAATCCCAATAAATCCCAAATATTCCCAATTTTATTTCTTTCAACTACCACATGGCCCAATTTGGTCAATTTGGCCATCTTTAACCAAAATACCCTCAAAATTGCCAAAATTACAAAAATACCCTTGGCACCCCAAACTTTCCCAAACCCTCAAAAATCACTCCAAATGTCCTCAAAACCCATTTGGACCCATCAATTGGATTCAATTTGACCAATTTGACCATTTTGACCAAAACCCCCAAATTGCCTTTAAAGGCCCAATTTCCCCAAATTTACTTCAAATGTCCATCAATTTGGTCCCAATCTTCCTCAATTTCAATCATAAACTCAAATTCACCTTACATGTGACCAATTTAAACCAAATCCAAGCTCAATTGGTCCATAATTTGAGCCCAATTTTGATTTGGGTCAAAACCCCCAATTTTGACCCTATGATTTAAATCTCACCCAATTGAACCCATAGCCTAATCATTTGGCCTCAATTAATATTGAAAAATCTTTAAAAGATTCTTACACATCAAAATCAACCATCAATTATCCTTGATGAAGCCTCAAACCTATTTGNATAGACTCTAGAGTTGAGTGTAAAACCAGCAACCAACCCATGATTAAGCTTGATATTTATCTCATGGGTAAAAGTTTTTTTTAATTTTTAAAGGGATAAAGAGAAGGTTAAATCAAAGTACTTGCTATACCACATGTTACTCTATGATGCCATTTTTACTACTCATTATAAGCTTTAACCATGACCCAACCCTTGGTAAACAACTTTAACCCAAGATAAAGCCCAAAATCGTGAGCCCCCACATGGCCAATACCCAAATTCATGCCATGAAGCCACCTCAGCCCAAATTGAGCTGAGAGTTCCTCTGCTTAACACCTAAGGAGTGGGGCTAACCCCTCAATTGGCCAGCCAAGCTTCCCCTAGGAAAATTTCTATAAAATGCCCCCCACGACCATGAATAGTGTGGTAAGAAAAATTTTCACCAAGGCCTCCCAAACTCCTCAGAGAGTTTCTCTAAGAGTCCCTTAGCACATTACAATCTATTTCCCTCTCCCAATTCCACCATAAAAATCCAATTTTGAGTTTGAATTTCTGCCCGAAACTAGGACAAACTTCAATCCAGACCTACACAACACCAAACTTCAAACAAATTGGCTCTACAACTTCACAACAGTGAAGGAAGCCAAACCCCCATCAATTCCCCCTATGAAATAGCCTCTACCATAGCTCTCAATCAACACCCAAAATTGGTTGTGGTCAAAATCATGTATAGGCCTTACACGAGAGCCAAAAGCTTCGTCCCTAAGCTCTTTGGGACCAAACGAAGGTGTGAAGAATCTCTGATAGAGGCCAAACCTCTCAGAGCAAAGGTATAACCTCACTCACTCTCCCGAGCCTTTGCGAGCTCTCCATTTATGATGGCTTGATTTCATAGTATGTTTACCATATAGATTTGTTCGTCTCTTCAAGACAAACAAATTAAAAAAAAATCATCAAAATCCATGAAGAAACGAGAGAGATATTAAGGTCTTAAGTTGGACGGCTCTCGGTTAAGGCCATCGGGGACGATGAACGAATGCCGTCCATTCTCACGTGTATTGAATGGATGGCGGAGATCAAGCTGGATGATCCTCTGGAACGATATGGCGGGCCGCGTGGCAGCTNAAAAAGCAAAATGTTCCAAATTTGAACCAATCCCTATTATATTTCTCCATCCAATATCTTTGAAATATCCTTACCATTTGAACTCCTTGAAGGTAATTAAGAGTGTTCTTAAGTAACTTCTGTTACCTAAGATTTAATTAACTATAGGGGTTTGCCCTTATAGGAAGCTTTTCCCGAACCCAGCATAATATAAACCCTATTTAATTCCTTATATTAAATAGGGGAACTTGTCGGCCAATACATTGGTTTCGCAGACCAAACGGATGTCATAACTTTCTTTAGTTTATTTGATCGAGCCTTACTCTCAATTCTTGTGTTCATCCTTAGGGATAAATACAGGATTTGAGGTAAAATGCTCTTTCATTTAAACTATGAAAATTATGGGGTCAGTTTGACTTCATCTTTTTCAAAACTAACTTTTAAAAAGTCCTTCCGAAGCGGGCAACGGGATTTCAATTTCGATGACCGACAGCTTCTTACGGGCATAACGTCCTTCCGAAGCGGGCAACGTGATTTCAATTCTGATGACCGACAGCTTCTTACGGGCAAACCGTCCTTCCGAAGCGGGCAACGGGATTTTAATTCCGATGACCGACAGCTTCTTACGGGCTAACGGGATTTTAATTCTGATGACCAACAGCTTCTTACGGGCAAATCCCACACCAAAAATAGTGCCGACAGCTTCTGGCGACTCCGCTGGGGATATTGCTTCTCTCCATTAAAATCAAGAAAAATTATCTTCATACATCAGTTATATGTCCATATCCCTCTTGGACCAGATTACCCTTCTTCTGTTGACATACTTTACCCATTTCTGGCTTGGGAAAGNAAACATAGGGGAATCATGTGGAATAAATTTACGGCTTATTTCATACATATTTAATTTTATAAAAATCAATTAGTATTAGAGGTTTTTGAACTCTCCATTCCTATTGACTCATCATCTTGACCCCAAATTTTATATGTTGTAGCCTCTGTCTAGGTGCACAATTTGAATATTTTTTCAAAGACATAGAAGATCTCTAGACATATATCTTAATTTTCTAAGTTTTTATATATTTTCTATTCCAATAATTATATAAAATTGTATGTGACTTAAAAAATTCTCCAAAAATTCATATAAGTTCTCTATAGATAGAGTAGTCTTAGGAAATAATTTTATGATTTTTGAGAATCAAAACATCACTGTTTTGAGCAAACCTTAATTTGCTTAAAACATTTAATTTGAAGCAACATAGATTAAAATTACTTGATTCTTGTTCTCCAATATGGCTCATAAGTTAGAAAACTCACCATAAAAATTTTAAAGGATTTGGAGATCATTTAATATTTTTAATTGATTTTTAAAAGTGACNTATTCATGTAAGGTTCCTATGACCAAAGTAGTCTTTGAAAATAATTTCATGATTTTTAAAAATCAAAACATCACTATTTTAGACAAACCTTAACTTTCTTAAAACATTTAATTTGAAGCACACAGAGATTAAAATCACTTGATTTTTATTCTCCATTGTGGCCCATTAGTCAAAAAATTTACCATAAAAATTTCAAGTTATTTGGAGATCATTTAATATTTTTAATTAATTTTTAAAAGTGACCATCAAATTTGAAACTTAAATGATTTTTGAAAATCAAAATATAATTCCAAAAATTATGAAACTTAGTTTTTTGAGTTTTCTTATATCAGGGGGATTTAATAAAAATAAAAATATATTTAAAATAAAAAATTAATTTTTAGGTTATTTTTTTTAATTATTTTTAATAATTAAAAAATAATAAAAAATCATAAAATATTAAACTCATGAAAATGTTCTAAANCTAAAGCGCTCTTTCATCGAAACTATGAAAATTATGGGGTCATTTTGACTTCATCTTTTTCAAAACCTAACCTTTTAAAACGTCCTTCCGAAGCGGGCAACGGGATTTTGATTTCGATGACCAACAGCTTCTTACGGGCAAACCCCAAACCAAAAATAGTGCCGACAGCTTCTGGCGACTCCGCTGGGGACTAGCTTCTCTCTCCATTTAGAAAAATATATCTTCATACATCGGTAATGCATTCATGTCCCTCATGTATCAAGATTACCTTTCTTCTGTTGGCATACTTTACCCATTTCTCTCTTGAGAAAGTACAGTCAACTCTTTTGACTTTTTGGATCATCTGGTCAACCATCTTTGGACAGAGTAATTCAGAAGGCCATTAAGGACAATCTGATCTTTATATGGGGTCGGACCCCCAATAAGTGTGTAAGTGGACTAGTTCTACCTGGGCGTTGTATAAAGTGGGTCCCGCACTGGGTCCTAAACTTTGCATTTTTATCTCCTTTCGGGGATGATTTTGCTTTTCTGGGTCCCGTACTGGGTCCTAAAATTTTTCAATTTTGCAAATTAAACTAATACTATGCAAATTTTGAAAATTTTAAAAGTTTTAGCTTGTCTTTAGACTTCCCTTTTGTTAGTTTTAGTGTTTACACTAAAACTACAACACTTTGGCCATATAACTAATCCCGGCATTTTCTTTTGCAAAGTTACTGCAATGACCAACCCAACGCTAACATTCACCTGCGACCTGCCAACAAGCCACGAGGCCCGCAATGTTGCTACTACCATCAAGTTTGGAACAGGATTTGGAGATCTCGAGGTCATCCTCGGGAAGGCTCCTTTGGTTGTTGTGAGAGTTGCTGCTCCAGAAATACAAGAACCTGCTGCTGTATTCAACTTGAATTCTCTTGATGATTTTCCAGTTCACAAGAAAACCAAGACTTCTGGTACTGTTGCCATGACACCAACAAAGACAGTTGTTCCCGCTACTAAGGGAAAAGAAATCGTGATAATAGAGAATCCGATTGAAGGATTAGTTGTTGTACCTTCAACTTTTGAAATCAGATCAAGTTCAAAGACTATACCATTGACCCGATCTCAGAAGAGAAACCGCAATAGAAAAGCCCAAAAAGCAGCTAAAAATCAGATCCTTGAAGAAATACCTACTAAAGAAGGATTTTATCAAAAGGAAGAGGAATTGCCATAAATCTATCCAATGTTAAGAAAAAGCAAGTTTTATCCTCTTATGAATACTGATGGACACGAAAATGTCCAAAAGATTGCTGCCACTCTGCCAATCTCTCAAGAATAGAGTAAGGGAGGAAAGAAATTCTATCCCATCTCTCAAGTCAGTACAGTTTTTCAACAAATGGCTGCCAAAGAAGGTTGNTAGTGCCGACATGGTGATATACTTGTGGTATTTTGCTGGTATAGTTGTGATATTCTATTTGTGTAGTAGTGGTATTCTAGTTGTATTATGGTGGTATTCTAGTGATTTTTTGTTGGTGTTCATGTGGTGTTCTTGTTGTATTCTGGTAGTATGTCAGTGGTATTATGGCAGTATAATGGTGATGTACTTGTGGTATTCTAGTTGTATTGTGGTGTTATTTAGTAATATTTTAGTGGTATTCTTATGATATTTTGGTGTTATTCTAGTATTATTCTAGTGAAAAAATATATTACTAAAATACCACCAGAATACTACTAGTACACTGCTATAATATCACAAGAATACCATTAAAATATCATCAGAATCTCACAAAGATGCCACCAGAATACCACAAAATACCACCTTAATACAATCAGAATACCATAAGATATTACCATAGTACAACCAGAATAACACCAAAATACCACTTATACTATCATATCACAAAAATGTCACACGAATATCACTAAAATATCACCATAATATCACAAGAATACCTCCAGAACACTACTAAAATTTCACCAAAATATCATCATAATACAACCTGAATGCCTCAAGAATATCACAAGAATACCACTAAAATATCACCAAAATATCACCATACTAAAACCAAAATACTATAGGTATACAACCATAATATCATCAGAATATCAATAGCATATCACTAGATTCCCACCGAAATATTACTAGAATTTCACCTAAATACCACCAAAATAAAACCATAATACAAAACGTTTTTTTCAATACAAATAGTAATCTTCAGGTTGGTTCGTGCAAAAATAGTTTTTTTATATTTTATTAAATTCATGAAAGTGGGTTTTATCGTATTGTTAGAGTGTGGACACAAAATTGTGTCTGGACTCCAGACGCAATATTTTCTCTACACACAAACACAATAATTAACATATACAAATACACGCAACAATGCACAAAAAACACACACACACACAAATATAAATATATATATATATATATAGAGAGAGAGNGCTCAACTCTTGTGTTCATCCTTAGGGATAGATCAGGATTTGAGGTAAAGCGCTCTTTCATCTAAACTATGAAAATTATGGGGTCAGTTTGACTCCATATTTTTCAAAACTAATTTTTTTTAACGTCCTTCCGAAGCGGGCAACGAGATATTCCGATGACCGATTAAATTTTTTAACGTCCTTCCGAAGCGGGCAACGAGATTTCAATTTCGATGACCGACAGCTTCTTACGGCAAACCCCACACCAAAAATAGTGCTGACAGCGTCTGGCGTCGATGATCGACAGCTTCTTACGGGCAAACCCCACACCAAAAATAGTGCCGACAGGTGTTCAAGTATTCAATGATTTTTCCAAAAATTAAATCAATTGAAATTTAAAACCTAAAATCAAATCACTTTAAAACAGTTAAAAACAAATGAGTCTTAAACTTTAAAGAGAATCTAAATTTTAACTTTAAAATTTTAAAAACTTAAATCTCAGATGAAATCACTATAGAATTGAAGCTTTTAAAACAAACTCTTCCAAGAATCCTCAATNATATACATGATATATTGTAAGAAATGACTGTATGAATCAGTAACAAAATTTTACAATTAAATTTGCCAAATAATTTTTCTCCATTTTGAGAATTCCTTGTTTGTATAGCGTGACCTCGCTCGGTCTACATCCCCACAGAATCACACATTTTACACAATGTTGTTTTCTGTGATATCCCTATGGAGTCACAANAAATTGAGCACCGACGTTTAAGCGCCAACACTCTGCGCTTAAGCATAATAGTTAACTAAACGTGCAAAACTACTTTTCTAGAAGATATAAATGTAGTTTAGTGAGTTTTAACGTGGGTTAGTGGTTTTAGAACGTGTTTAGTAGTTTTAGGCTTGGTCTAAAGCCTATGAATAGTAGAGAATGAAGAGAATTCTCACTCCACTTCAATTATCACTCTAAAGTCTAAGTGAAGAGTGAGAGATCTTGGAAAAATATCTTCTTGGGAGATTGATATAAAGAAGAAGGAGGAAGCAGTTAAGAAAAAGTTAGTTATTCAAAGTGTGCAAGAGTTTTATAACAGTTTCCTAGCCATTAGTATAGAAAGAATAGTGGAGAAGATCACAAAGATTGACGCTGACGTGGCTTCAATTGAAGTAAAGGTGAATGAGACTAACACACATTTGGAACATATTGGATGGNAAACTCAATATGATACTTGCAAATGAATCTTACAAATCATTTTCAAAATAACATGAATTTTTACACCTTACATTTTAAATCAGTCTGATAACTCTGATTTACTATTAAAAAAATTGATCTGATAATTTCAATTTTCATACCAAATCAGTTCAATATTTCTGATTCATAACTTTTCGAAAATTGATTCGATAATTTCAATTTTCATAACGAATTAGTTCAATATTTCTGATTCATAACTTTTCGAAAATTGATTCGATAATTTCAATTTTTGTACCGAATCAGTTCGATATTTCTGATTCATAATCTTTCAAAATTGATCCAATAATTTCAATCTTTACAATAAATCAGTTCAATATTTCTGATTCAAAAATTGATCCGATAATTTCAATTTTTATACTAAATCAGTTCAATACTTCTGATTCATAACTTTTCAAAAATTGATTCGATAATTTCAATTTTCACTCTAAATCAGTTCGATATTTCTGATTCATAATCTTTCAAAATTGATCCAATAATTTCAATTTTTACATTAAATTAGGATATTTCTGATTCAAAGATTGATCTGATAATTTCAATTTTTATACCAAATCAATTCAATACTTCTGATTCATAACTTTTCAAAAATTGATTCGATAATTTCAATTTTCATANTGAAAGTGCTAAGATTTATAAACAAAAAGTGAAGATGTGGCATGACCAGATGATTATTAGTAAAAGTTTTCAGTCATGGCAACAAGTTTTGCTATATTGTGCATGGTTAAGAATATTTCCAGGAAAATTTAAGTTCAAGTGGATGGGCCCATTTGTTGTCATAAAAGCTTATCCCTATGGAGTTGTGGATATCAAAAATCCTAACTATGATAAAATATTCAAGGTGAATGGTCACATGCTTAATCCCTATTCTTAGGGGATCAACTTAAATTAAATGATCTTATGTTGTTGGGACAACTAGAATAAGCACTGGTTGTGTCGGGCTGACGACGTTAAACCAAGCATTTTATAGGAGGCAACCCATAGTTATCAGTGTGTTTATATTTTGAATGTTATGTTGTTTAGTGTGATTAAGAAAAATTGTGGTATTATTTTGAATATATAATGATTTAGTAATGATTCTACAACTTTAATAGATGACTCAAACAAATTAGAATGAGTGTTTGGACGTTAAGCTGACCTGTGCTAAATTGAGCACCGACGTTTAAGCGCCAACACTCTGCGCTTAAGCATAGTAGTTAACTAAACGTGCAAAATTACTTTTCTAGAAGATATAAATGTAGTTTAGTGAGTTTTAACGTGGGTTAGTGGTTTGAGAACGTGTTTAGTAGTTTTAGGCTTGGTCTAAAGCCTATGAATAGTAGAGAATGAAGAGAATTCTCACCTCACTTCAATTATCACTCTAAAGTCTAAGTGAAGAGTGAGAGATCTTGGAAAAATTTCTTCTTGGGAGATTGATATAAAGAAGAAGGAGGAAGCAGTTAAGAAAAAGTTAGTTATTCAAAGTGTGCAAGAGTTATATTATAGTTTCCTAGCCATTAGTATAGAAAGAATAGTGGAGAAGATCACAAAGATTGAGGCTGACGTGGCTTCAATTGAAGTAAAGGTGAATGAGACTAACACACATTTGGAACATATTGGATGGAAACTTNCACTTTCCTACTGCACTTTTACTTATGCTTGTATTTACATACCTGCATAGAAAATATAAAATTACATAAATCACCCCCACAACATTTCAAAAATATAAGACAACTCAAAACTTAATCACAAACATCACAAAAAATACAACCTCAACTAAATTAAAACGTCTCTATTGGAAGATCAAGACCCCTCGGAGGAGGTAACCTACTGTTGCTAACGAGGTTTCCCACGGTCTAAATGAAATTATGAAACTCATTAGGTTGAGTTTAGTAAATTCATTTGGACTAAGTGATTCCAATAGAAAATAGTGGGCCGGGACGATGGAACCGTGGGATCTTGACCGGTGTCACTTTAATATGCCCATAATAAAATTTAAAGAACTTTAACTATAGGGTCGGGATGACGGAACCATGGGATCTTGACCGGTGGCGCTTTAATCAACTTTAATATACCCATAATAAAATTTAAAGAACTTTAACCATAGGGTCACCCATTTAACATTATAATAAATGACTTAGAAAACTTAAACTCTGCCAAACCGAGGAGCTCGGAGCTTACATGGTGGGCAGATATAGTGGTGCCGGGACGATGGAACCGTGGGATCTTGACCGGTGTCGCTTTAATCAACTTTAAGTGCCCATAATAAAATTTAAAGAACTTTAACCATAGGGTCATCTGATTTGACATTATAACCAATTAACCTAGAAAACTTGAACTCTGCTACAACGAGAAGCTTGGAGCTTACATGAGGGGTAGCCCGGCCATCTTCCTAGAAAACTTGAACTCTGCTACTACGAGGAGCTTGGAGCTTACATGGTGGGCAGCCCGACCTAAGAAAACTTGAACTCTGCTACAATGAGGAGCTTGGAGTTTACATGGTGGGCAGCCCGGCCATCTTGATTTAAAGAACTTTAACCATAGGGTCACCTGATTTGATATTATAACCAAATGACCTAGAAATTTAAAGAACTTTAACCATAGGGCCACCTGATTTGACATTATAACCAAATGACCTAGAAAATAACGAACTTTAACCATAAGGTTGTCTGATTTGACATTATAACCAAATGACCTAGAAAACCTTGAACTCTGCTACAACGAGAAGTTTGGAGCTTACATAGTAGGCAGCCCGGCCATCTTCAACAGCAAGAGGAGAACTTTAACCATAGGGTCACTTGATTTGACATTATAACCAAATGACCTAGAAAACTTGAACATGCTACAACGAGGAGGTTGGAGCTCACATGGTGGGCAGCCCAGCCATCTTCAACAGCAAGAGGATCTACACTAATACATCCCTTCCTTAGCTTTAAAACA
>JXCR01002258.1:274078-300990 GCA_002079205.1 Phalaenopsis hybrid cultivar
AAACAACAAAGCCATAGGATATCAAGGTTGTTTTCCTAGTGCAACATAAATCCTCAAACACATTTTTTAGGCATTTGTACAATCCTGTTGTATAAAATAAACCCTAACTCACCTTAGGATTCCGAGGTAGTCGTTTGTCACGACTTAAATCCTCACATCTTCAAGGTTATTTATGCTAATTGTTTCACACAAATGTAAATCCTAATAAATAAAAAATTGCAGGATGAAACATCTAAATGCTTCACACAAATGTAAATCCTAATAAATAAAAATTGCAGGATGAAACATCTAAATGATTTTCTAAATTGAAGCCTTTCACACAAATGCAAATCCTAATAAAAATTGCAGGATGAAATATCTCAATAATTTCTCCTAACCCCTAAACTCGTTTTAGGATTTCGAGGTTGTCATTCGTCATGACCTAAATCCTCACATCTTCAAGGTTATTTGTGCTGATTGCTCCGAGCATTTGTACAATCCTGTTGTACAATCTAAGCCCTAAACTTGCCTTAGGATTCCAAGGGAGTGTTGTTATGACCTAAATCCTCACATCTTTAAGGTTATTTGTGCTGATTGCTTCACACAAATGTAAATGTCATGACCTCCTTCGTTTGTCACGACTTAAATAAGGTTATTTGTGCTGATTGCTTCACACAAATATAAATCCTAATAAATAAAAATTGCAAGATGAAATGCTGATTGCTTCACACAAATGTAAATCATAATAAATAAAAATTGCAGGATGAAACATTTAAATCATTTGTCATGACCTAAATCCTCACATCTTCAAGGTTATTTGTGCTGATTGCTTCACACAATTGTAAATCCTAATAAAATAAAAAAATTTGCAGGATGAAACATCTAAATGATTTCTCCTAAATCATAAATCCTAATAAATAAAAAATATTGCAGGATGAAACAGAATGAGTTCTCCTAAATTGAACTCGTTATGACCTAAATCCTCACATCTTCAAGGTTATTTGTGTTGATTGCTTCACACAAATGTCGACTTAAATCCTTACATCTTCAAGGTTATTTGTGCTGATTGCTTCACACAAATGTAAATCCTAATACAAAAATTGCAGGATGAAACATCTAAAGAATTTCTCCTAAATTGAAGCCAAATAATAGGATAGCTTGTAGGATGAAATGTCTCAATAATTTTTCCTAAATTGAAGCCAAATAATAGGATAGCTTGGGAAGATTGCAGGATGAAACATCTAAATGATTTCTCCTAAATTGAAGCCAAATAATATAATAGCAAATTGCAGGATGAAACATTTAAATGATTTCTCCTAAATTGAAGCCAAATAATAGGATAGAAAATTGCAGGATGAAACATCTAAATGATTACTCCTAAATTGAAGCCAAATAATAGGATAGCTTGGGAAATCACCTGTAGAATGAAACATCTAAATGGTTTCTCCTAAATTGAAGCCAAATAATAGGATAGCTTGGGAAGTCATCGAAGTTCTCCTTTGGATCCGTGACATTTTCTAGTGTTTCCTCCTTTGGACTTCAAAACAAAATGTTTCAAATTTGAATCAATCCCCCTTCACACTTCTTAGTCCGACATCTTTGAAATGTTCTTACCATTTGAACTCCTTGAAGGTAATTTTTCTTGATTTTTATTGAGAGTATTCTTAGGTAACTTAAGTTATCTATGATGTAATTAACTATAGGGGCTTGCCCTTATAGGAAGCTTTTCCCAAACCCAGCATAATATAAACCCTATTTAATTCCTTATATTAAATAGGGGAACTTGTCGGCCAATACATTGATTTTGCACACCAAATGGATGTCATAACTTTCTTTAGTTTATTTGATCGAGCCTCACCCTCAATTCTTGTGTTCATCCTTCGGGATAGATACAAAATTTGTGGTAAAGCGCTCTTTCATCTAAAGTATGAAAATTATGGGGTCAGTTTGACTTCATCTTTTTCAAAACTAAAAAACGTCCTTCCGAAGCGAGCAACGGGATTTCAATTCCGATGACTGACAGCTTCTTACGGGCAAACCCCACACCAAAAATAGTGCCGACACTCGACCCTGAGCTTTTTGACCTTTTCTTCTATTATTGATTCTTGGATTGTCTTAAGGTCTAAAGGCTGTTGGACCTCCTCCACTTGTTCCTTCATCTCGCTAGCAATTGCTGCGACCATGCTGTATACTTAGGACCATTGCCTTATTCCATGATTCTTATTTGCGAGCACACTAGACTGTATCGATACGGAGACCTTGGGTATCCATACCCTTTTCTTTGACAATCATGTCTTGAGATGGAGTGTCTCGGTAGGAACATTGGTATGTCAAAGAGAATTGTAATCCCCATGGTGTGGACCAAATACGGTACTGGGTAACAATGTCTTCTTATCCTTCAAATTTTTAAGAACATCCTTATGACTGGTAGTTGGTATAATTCTCAGACCCAGACGTGACTTAACTGGTCGATGGCCCGTGAGTCTAGTGGTAGTAAAATCAGTAGCATCAATGGTGGTATCAACTCTGCTCCCCAAGCGGAACTAGATGGGAATGTGAGCAGGTAAAGCTTCATTTGATTTCTAAGAGCGTCTAACATATCTGGCGTCCTTTAAAATTTATTTCTTCATGCGAGGGGATACTACAAATCCCACTAGTTTGAGTAGCTCACCAACTAAAAATCCTTCTTTGATAGCTAGTTTCTGGAAAACTGAACTGACTCGGGTGATGGGTGCAAGTTTCTTCCTCTCCCCACGATGTCCATGAAGTTTTAGTAAAGTAGCAGCAATCTTTTGGATACTTTCGTACCCATTAGTGTCCATTAAGGGATGGAACCTACTCCCTTGCAGAAGTGGATAGGTATCCAATATTCCTGACTCCTCCTGGTGAGGAACTTCATCAACAGGCACTTTCTCAGAAATCTAGGCTTCAGTAGCCCTCTGAATCTTCTGGTTATGGTTTCTCCTCTGAGTTCGGGTTAGCAGTGCAGTCCTTGAAATTGATACGATTTTGAATACTGACGGTAGGACAATCGATCCCTCAGTCGAGTCTTCAGCGATCATGACTTCTTTTCCCTTAGTAGAAGCGGGAACAGTAGGCTTGGTAGGTGTCGTGGTGGCGGTAGTCTTAACTTTCTTGTAAGAAGGGATGTCCTGAGGGCAGTTCAAGTTAAACTTAACAAATAGTTCTTGAACCTCTAGAGTGGTGACCTTCATTATGAAAAACGGGGCTTTCCCGAGGACGACCTCAAGCTCTTTAAATCCATTTCCAAAATTGATGGTGGGAGCGACATTGTAGGCATCACGGCTCGTTGGCAGGTTGCAAGAGAAAGTGAGCGTTGGAAATGCCACTACAACGACTTCAAAAAGAAAGCTCTGGGGTTAGCTACTTGGTCAATACCATCACTAAAAATCAATAGAGGTCGATCTATAGACCGAGTAAGTCTTTATTTAATTTGTGGAGATTTTTAAAGTTAAAGTAACTTAAAAGTAGAAAGATTTAATTAATATAAGGAAAATTAAAGAGCAAGCACAACATGACACAATCTGATTTAATTTGCGAAATAGCAAATCAAACTCGAAAAGAAAAAAAAAAGGTGAAGTTTAGGACCCAGTGTGGGACCACTTAACAACGCATTATGCCCAAGTGGAACTAGTCCACCAAGACACCTATTAGGGGTTCGACCCCACATGAAGATTAAAAAGTCGTTAAAGGCCACCTGAATCTCTTTATTCAAAGGTGATTGAACGGACTGTCTTGAAGTCCAAAATAGTTTATCGTAATTTCCCAAGACAGAAATGGGTAAAGCATGCCAATGGAAGAAGGGTAATTTGGACCAGGATAGACATGGACACATTACCGATGTATAAAAATAACCCTGATTTAAATGGACAGAGAAGCTATACAAAGGACTAAAGAATAGGTTGAGAATTTTTGTTGCATAAGCAAATAACCTCGAAGTCCTATGGCTTGGTTATTTAATTCTAAGGAAACATATGTTGTTGTAGATCCTCATGCTGTTAAAGATGACAATGCTACCCATAGTGCTAGCTCCAAGCTCCTCGTGATGATGAGTTTAAGTTTTCTAATGTGTTAGGTTATAATGTCAAATCTGATGTTCCGATGATTGTAGTTCTTTAAAGTTTCATGGGGTATATTAAAGTTGATTAGAGTGACACCGATTAGGATCCTACGGTTCCCTCATTCTCGTACTACTATTTTCTATTGGATTCACTTAGGCCAAATGAATTTATTAAACTCAACTTAATGAGTTACGTACTTTCACTTAAACTGTAGGAAGCCTCGTTTGCAACTGTAGGTTACCTCTTCTGAGGGATTCCCGATCATCCGATAGAGACATCCTAATTTAGTTGTCATTGTTGTTTTGTGATGTTTGTGATTAAATTTTGAGTTATCTTATATTATGAACGTTGTGGCAGTGAGTTTTATTTTGGTTGATTTTAATTTTAGTTTTGGTTTTGTGGCTATCCTAACTGTTTTGGTTTTCATGCAAAGTGACATCGTTGTTTAACATGCGAGTTTTAAAAGCATAAAAATATAGTATGAAAAATATAAGAAAGGCGGTGCTACATATTATAAAAGCATACCTGGCGAGTCTTCTCATTCCACCACCTGAAATGTCAGTACTTACAAGACATGTAAATAATATTGCAAGGAACTTAAATTGCATGTGTAGATGAAGGTTTAGCTACCAAACCCTAGGCTATGATTTTGTTGAATCCTGGAAGATCTTATTGGATAACATTAGAAAAAAATATGACAAGTTCAATTTGTCTTGCAAAATATCCAAAAGATTTCAAAGTGCTCGGGGTATGACCCTGAACTATTTTGGAGATCTCTTGGATTATTTTGAGTTCATTTCTGAACTTATCATGTCATTCCATTAACCATCCAAGTTTAGAGTGTGACTACCCCGTTGCTCAGCGAAACTTAACAATTTAATTGTCCAAATGATATGATACTTGATGAGTCACTTAACTTTTCACTTAAGAGTTATGTGGATGGGTGCCCCTAAGGAAAATTTAGGTCATTTAAGATTGTGTTACCCATAATTAAGATCAGCCTTGTAGTGTTTAAAGATGTTAATCCTTAATTAGGTTATCTTCTAAATTCGATCAATTGAGTTAAATATTAACCCTAAGGCACTACTAAGTCTTTAACAATAATGATGAGTGAAATGGTGATTAACAAAATTTTGATTTCAAGTGATCCGCGTTCTTATCAAATGGTCACAACATCCTCAATTTCAGGCTTAAGAAATGTAAACTATCATTTTTTCGAATTAAGCCCATTACTTAAGAATCATTTGATCTAAGTTGACTTCCGAGTCATGAAAATTAGGAGGGTTATGATTTTGTTGATGTTGTGCAAGGGTGGTGAGTGGGTTTCTACCTTTTAGTCCCATTGTATTTCAATCATCCAAATATGCTCGTTAAGATCAAAATTACCCATTTTCCCTTGGTTAATCCTAAATTTTGATTAAGTCACCAAAGTCTTAAAGTTACCACTTTGCCCTTGGGGCACTTCAGCTCATAACTCTATAGACACAACTCAAACGACTTTGAGGATTTATAGTGTCATATCCATGAGATAACTACAATGTTGAGAGGAGAACATGTGGACCTCTCAAAATTTTGACTTAATTTAGATTGTAATTTAAATTTAGAAGATAGGGTTTTCAAAAGTTAATTTATTTAATTATCCAAAATAAAATTTATATTTGTTAAAAACATTATTAGAGGTTTTCTAAGGTCAAAGAAACACTTATACAAAATATCATGATTTTTTGAATCAAATTTCTATTATTATTATTTAATTTTTAATCAATTTCAATGATTAAATTAAATAAAAAATAATATTTTAATTGCAAAAATCATTTTTATATTTTTAATATTTTTCTTTAAATTCAGAAAACCTAGAGAATCAAATCATATTCTTGTGATTTTTAGTTTGTTCATTATGATTACTTCAGTTGGAGGGTATGAAAAATTCATTTTTAAGCCTTAAAAAAATTTATTTTTAACTTAGAACAGTTAGGAAAAATGTCTTAATGAATTCAAAGTGATCAGGGGACATTCCCACCCATTTTGAACCATTTTTTGTATTTTTGAAAATTTTTATTTTTTTAATTATTTTTAATTCAAAATGTATTTTAAAAATGAAATATATTCACAAAAATGGGCTTTATTTTTATAAGATGTCTCTAATCACATGGAACCCAGAAAAACAATTTTCATAATTTTTCTGAGCATATTTAATTTAATTTAATTATTTTTAAACAAAAAGACAAGGCTTCCTTAAAAATTCATTTTAATGCTTATACTAAGTCAAATAATTTTGATATTTTTACAGTGAATAAACATGATTTTATGGACAGTGAAGAAGTGATTTTGTCAATTTTTTATAAGTGTTTAATTTAGATGAATTAATATAAAGTATATGCATTTAATTAAGTACAGAAAATCACAAAATGATTCAAAGCATCACAATATTTTTCTTAGACTTCTTTGACTAGAAGAAACTTACTAAAATTATTCTCATAATTTTTCAAGTGATGTTTTGATTTATATAATTATAATAAGTCAAAATGGTTACCTTAGCTTGAAAATTGGGGTTAGAAGCATAGAGATGCTCTCTGACCTTGGAAAAATTAGAGAGCATCCCCTTTGTGGTGGGGAATAAATCCTCAAAATTTCAAGCCATGGTGAAATATTTTAGGTCATGGAAATTTAAAATACCACAGAGGGTATTTAATTCATTAAAAATAATATATTTGAAAATAATTTTTATTTTTAGTCCACATTATTCTCCTCTGTTCACTAAACAAGAGGGAGTTTTCTTTTATTTTTATGAAAAATTATGAATTTTTAAAGATCTGTTATTTATTTTAATTAAGAAAAAACATTAATTTTCTATTTATCCCAATCATGCGCCATGTCATCCGCATCTTCTTCGAAGCGCCACGCGTCGTTTTTTGGTTTGGCACAGCCATCTGACTCGATAGCCATGTGTCCCACTATTCATGTACGAGGCTTCATCCGGCTTGATCTCATCCGTCCTTCCGATACATGCTCGATCAGATGGCTCTTTTTCATCATCCTCGATAGCCAAAACATGTGAACCATCCAACTTTAAACCCTAAGACCTCAGCCTAGACTCAACCAAATTGCTTCGGGTTTGTTCCTAAACCTTCATCTACTCAAGATGAGTACATATATATGGTTACATTGCTATGAATTGCATGTTTTCTTCACAAAGGTCCAAATCAAGCCCAAAATTAGTGTTAGTGAGCTATAACTTTGCTCAAGATGTGAGGCCTCGATTGGGTGCTTGTGGAAGTTTCAGTGGAGTCTGACAAACCTTGTGGATGTGTTTTTTTTCCTCTGATGAAGGCTCCAAGTATGAGTTCAATCAGAGGGTGGAGCGGCCTTGGTCTAAGGAAAGGTTAGAGGGATCAAAAAAAGGGGGATTTTGGTGGGTATCCTCCTCTCTTGCTCTAGTGAAGCTCAAGAGCAAATCAATTTGTGGTTTGAGAGAGTTTTTAGAAAGGTCAAATTTTGCCCTGATTTTGAGCTCAAAAGTTGAGCTCAAGTGATGGGGAAGATGGCCAAAGAATGGTTGCAATGGGGTTGTGGAGTTTTGGAGGGGCTCTAAAAATAGTTTTAACAGGGTTCCCTTAAGAAAATTTTTATGGTCCCCTTTCAGCCATGGAAGAGGGGTTTAAGTAAAACAGCTTAGAGTGGCTGTCATGGCCTTCATTTGGGTGCAATGTGGAGCTTAGGTGGAGGGCTTCAAGATGCTAAACACAAATCAAAGCTAGACAAATTGGATGAGTGAAAATGGGTTTGAACTTAGGCATGACGGGTCTCAGTTTTAGCTCCTCCGGTGGCTACAGTGGCTAGCCATGGCAAGGGAAGTGCTTAGGTGGCTCAGGAACTTCAAAGGAATCTGTCACAACAATTAATTTGGGCTGGTGATAAGTTATGACTTAAGCAATTTAGAAAATGCATCCCTTGATTTAGGGGTCATTTAGCCCATGGCTCATCTAGGGTGGGGTAAGTGAGTCTAGCTTGGTCATAAGGATCCAAAAGTTGGTTGTAGGAGTCTTACCTTGATCAATTTGACATGGCTAGGTCAGTTTTGGTGCATGGGTCCAATTTGGGTCCAAATGGACAAATGTTAGGTTTGGGTTAGGCTAGACATAATTTTGAGCCCAACTGATTGATCAACATTGTGTAGATGATTGTTATGAAGATTTTTGGTGAAGGATTGAAGTTATTTTGAGTTCAATTGGAAGCTAAATTTGAAGGATTTTGGGATTTTGGTCAATTTGGACATGTTGGACTAGACTTGAGTCTAGGTTGGGCTAAGGTTGAGCTAAGTCCAAATTTATGGTTGGAAATGGTCCTTGGGAATATCACGAAGAGTTTTCAACATAAATTGGGTGCCAACTTTGAGGTTAGGGTATTCAATTTGGTGGAATATGGGGACAGCCAATTTGGGGAAAATTTCGTGACTTTTGGACTTGAATCAAAATTGAGTGCAATTGAGGCTTTAACATGACCAATTGAGGGTAAAATTAGGTGTGTAGGATTGTTATGAATAGTTTAGGATTCAAATTGGGGCAAATCAAGTAGGCTCTGGGGTTCATTTAGCTAAGATTAGACCACAAGATCAAAATTGGGGGTTTAACTTAGATCAAAATTGAGCTCAAAGCATGGGCCAATTAGGCTTGGATTTGGTTTATATTGGTCATGTGAAATATGAATTTGAATTTAGGATTGATATTGAGGGGAATTGAGGCCAAATTGATACACATTTGAGGTGAATTTGGGGAAATTGGGCCTTTAAAGACAATTTGGGGGTTTTGGTCAAAATCATCAATTTGGCCAAATTGGGTTCAATTGAAGGGTTCAAATTGGCTTTGGAGACATTTGAATTGATTTTGGATGTTTTGGGAAAGTTTGGGTAGCCAAGGGTATTTTTGTAATTTTGGCAAATTTGGGGGGTATTTTGGTAATTTTGGGAGGTTTTAGGCAATTTAGGTATTTTCAAATTGATTGAAATGATTTTTGAACCAATTTGGGTATTTTCGGTGAATTTGAGGATTTTGAGCAAATTTAGGGTTTCAAGGGCATTTAGGTAATTTGGGTGGATTTAGGGGCAGTAGACCAAGTTGGACATTTTGGTAGAATTGGGGTGCCAGCCACCTTATATGAGCCATGAACCAATAAAATCCTTATTTGGGTCCTCTATGTACTAGACTTAGCTAAGCCCTAGCCTAGGGCTTGTGGGTTTAGGGGACTATCTACATGAGTCTCCCAAAGGATCAAGGGATCAATATCAACAATTTTGGGTTCAGGGTTTGTTAGTGATTGTGGGTGAAAGTGAGTGTAAGTGAGTGAACTAACTCTGACCAACACCCAGGGTCAATTTTAAGGAGAAGCAGTCCTATGGGAACTTTCCATGATATCCTCCGTACTGAACCCACCTGCTAAGTGCTAGAGGTTAGGACCAATATGTGGAACTTCAGGTCAAGCAAGGAAGAGTCCAGAATTTCTAATGTTGAGGGTTCCTTCTCTAGTTTTCTAAGAATAGTTAACAGAAAAGTCCTATGGCTATACCTTAGGAAACTAAAGAGGGAAAACTAAACCTCAAGCAAAAGTGAGGTCAACAAAGAATCATCCAAACTTTAGTTGGAGTAACGATAATTCTAATGCTGCAAATCCGCCATGGGGAAACAACAATGCTTCAAATCCATTAGAAAACTCCAACAATCAAGGGAATTAAACTTATAAACCATATTACCTCCCATGTTTTAATAATTTGCATAGTAAGGAGGAAAATCTATCAATGGAAGAATTGATATTTCAAATGGGTAGTCAATTACAAAGTGAAGGAGTTGCTATCAGAAACATGGAAAATCAATTGGGATGTATTGCTATTGTACTTAGCAATAGACCTCCGGAAACATTGTCTAGTAATGTTGAAGTAAATCCTAAAAATCAGAACAAAGAGAAAATTAAAGCTATTCAACTAAGAAGTGGTAAAGAATTAGAAATTAGAGTTCAACAAGAAGTTGAAGTTGAAAAATATGAGGTGAGAAATGAAAAACCTGGTGAAGATTTTCATTTTGAAGCATAAAGTCCCTTAAACTAATGAAAATCACTGTAGAAAGACCACAACCTCCATTTCCTCGAAGATTGAAGCAGAAACATAGAGATAATCAATTTTCAATTTTTTTGCAAATTTTAAGGAAATTAATGATAAACATTCCATTTTTTGAAGCTTTGGAATAATTACCAAGCTATGTGAAGTTCATTAAGGATATACTTAATAAGAAAAGGAAGTTTGTAGATAATGAGACTGTTGCACTCAGCGAAAAGTGCAACGCTATATTTCAGAAAAAGCTTCTTGAAAAACTTAAAGATCCTAGAAGTTTAACAATTTCTTGTGCTATTGGCAAACGATTTTATGGAAACGCTTTACGTGATTTAAGAGCCAGTATCAATCTTTTGTCGTTACCAATTTTCAGAAGATTGAGCTTAGGAGATATTTCACCTACAACTATAACTCTTCAGTTGGCCGATCATTCGATTATCTATCCTAAAGAAGTTATAAAAGATGTTTTGGTAAAAGTCAATAAATTTATTTTTCATGTAGACTTTATTGTATTAGGTGTGGAGGAAGATAAAGAAATTCTTATCATTTTAGGAAGACCATTCCTAGCCACTAGAAGAGCTTTCACAGATGTGTGGAAAGAAGAACTAACTATGAGAGTTAGTGATCAAGAGGTTACATTTAATATTGCAAAATCAATGAGATACCCTACAAAAGAGCAAAAGATTGAATGCTTCAGAATGGATATTGATGAATATTTAAGCCTTGAATATTTCAATAAAACTTTTGAAAGAGAATTTAAGAAGGAATATATGGAATATCAAGATGAGGATAGAATTCAAGATGAATCTATGAAAGTAAGTAAAGAGGATATGGATTATGTTCAGGAAAGATTTGAAATGTTAGATCCTATAGAAGGTAACAAGAGTTTGATTCTATCTATTGAGAAATTGTCCTGTAATATAACTAAAAACACTTCCAACACATTTGAAGTATGCATATTTAGGAGATTTGTCTACATTACCTGTTATAGTTTCCTCAGAATTAACTGATATGCGAATAACATAGTTGTTAGAAACTTTGAAAAAAATATAAGAAAGCCTTTGGATGGACAATAGCTGATATTAAAGGAATCAGTCCTTCAATTTGTATGCTAGAATTTAATTAGAAGATCAACGTAAACCAAGAGCTAATCCTCAAAGGGGATTAAATCCTATGATGAATAAAGTTGTAAAGAAAGAAATTTTAAAATGGTTAGATACTGGAATAATATATCCTTTTTCAGACAATGCTTGGTTTAGTCCAATTCACTATGTTTCAAAGAAAGGAGGTGTGACTGTAATGATAAACGAGCTTAATGAATAAATATCAATAAGACAAGTCACTGGTTGGAGAATCTGCATAGATTATAGAAAATTAAAATTTTTCACCAGAAAGAACCATTTTCCTTTACCCTTTTTGGACTAGATGTTGGATAGATTAGCTGGGCATAAATATTTTTATTGTTTAGATGGATATAATGGTTATCATCAAATACCTATTACTCCAGAGGATCAAGATAAAAAAACATTTACTAGTCGTTATGGAACTTTGCTTTTCGGTGAATGCCTTCTGGATTATGTAATGCACTTGCAACATTTTAAAGATGTATGATGTCAATTGTTAGTGATTTGATTGGAAAAGGGATTGAAGTCTTTATGGAAGATTTTTCTATATTTGAAACTTCATTCAAAATATGTCTAAATTATTTAAAAAAATTGTGCAACGTTGTAAAAAAACTAATCTCATATTGAACTAGGAAAAATGTTAATTTATGGTTGAAGGAGGAATTATTCTTAGGCATAAAATTTCAGAAAATGGAATGGAAGTATATCCCGCAAAAAATATAGGTTATATCAAACCTACCCCCACCTACCACAGTAAGAGGAGTTAGGAGCTTTTTAGGACATGCTAGATTTTACAGGAGATATATTAAAAATTTTTCAAAAATTACTAAGCCTTTATGCCAACTTTAGGAAAAAGACATTAAATTTGACTTTAATCAAAATTGGCTTAAACCCTTTGAAACTTTAAAGGAAAAATTGATCACTGCTCCTATAATTATTTCTCCTAATTGGGAGAAACCTTTTGACTTAATGTGTGATGCTAGTGATTATACAATTAGAGCTGTTTTAGGGTAGAGATATGATAAAATTTTTAAAGTTGTATACTATGCCAGTAAGACTCTTAATGATGCTCAAATTAATTACACTACCACTGATAGAGAGTTATTAGTTATTGTGTATGCTTTTGATAAGTTTAGATCATATCAGATTGGAGCTAAATGTGTTGTGCATACTAATCATTTGGCTATTAAATATTTGATGCAAAAGAAAGAAGCTAAACCAAGATTAATTAGATGGGTACTTCTGATGCAAGAGTTTGATTTTGTGGTAGTTTATAGGAAAGGAATTGATAATCAAATTATTGAACGTTTGTCTAGGTTAGAACAAAAAGAAATGCTTGACATGAAAAAGGAAATTAATGAAACTTTTCTTGATGAATGACTTTATGTTGTAAAAGGATGGGAAATACCTTGGTATGCTGATACTGTAAATTATATTGTTAGTGGTATTTTACCATATAGATTAACAAGACAATAGGAAAAGAAATTCATTCATGATGTAAGATCTCATTTTTGGGATGATCCTTATTTATATAAAGAATGTAAATTTTTAATGATGAGACGATGTGTGCCTTATAAAGAAATTTAGGATATTATCCAAAAATGTCATGATTTTGAATTTGGAGGACATTTTAAGAATGACAGAACTGTTCTTGAAATTTTACAATCTGGATTTTATTGGCCTACTCTATTTAAAGATATTAATATATATCAAAACATGTGATCGTTGTTAGAGAGTGGTTAATATTTCAAGAAGAAATGAAATGCCTCTAAATTTTAATTTGGAAATTAAAATTTTTGATGTATGGGGATTGGATTTTATGGGATCATTTATACCTTCATTTGAAAATATATACATATTGATTGCAGTGGATTACATTTCAAAATGGATTGAAGCAATCGCTTTACCTTGATGTGATGCTCTGAGTGTTTCAAATTTTTTAATTAAAAATATTTTTACAAGATATGGACTACCTAGAGTAATCATTACAGATGAAGGATCTTATTTTAGAAATGTAACAGTTGCAAGATTGGTGGAAAAATATAATATAATGCATAAAATTGCAACTGCTTATGTTCCCCAGACTATTGGTTTAACAAAAGTATTTAATCATGAAATTAAGAGAATTTTTGAAAAGAGTGTTAATCATAGTAAAATGGACTAGTCTACTAGATTGGATACTCCAATATGGGCATACAGGATAACCTATAAGACACCTATAGGAATGTCCCCTTATAGATTAATTTTTGGGAAGACTTGTCTTTTGCTAGTTGAATTCAAGCATAAAGATTATTGGGTGATAAAAGAATTCAATTTCAATTTGAAAGAAGCTGGTGAGAAAAGATTATTGCAGTTGAATGAGCTTGAGGAAATTAGGATTGAATCTTACGATAATGCAGATATTTATAAGGAAAGGGTGAAAGAATGACATATCGAAAGAAAATAAAAAGATAATTTGAACATGGATAGGAAGTTTTATTATATAATACAATATTGAAATTATTTCGTGAAAAATTGAAGTCTAGGTGGAAAGGGTCATTCAGAGTTATAAAAGTCCATCCCTATGGGGGGCAGTTAATATTGAAGATCCCAAGACTGGATGAATATTTAAAGTTAATGGGCACAAACTGAAATCATATTTTGATGGTAAAGACCAGCTTTTAAAGAGACTATAATGTTGGGTTGCCCAAAATAAGATCAAGAATGTTAGCCTGACAATATTAAACCAAGCGCTCTGTGGGAGGCAACCCATATGTATCGTTGTTAGTTAGTTTTTAAGTTTGTTTTGTTTGAAATATTTTACATATTTTTATGTTTATGTCCTTATGTAGTACATGACTTTGATAAAATACTTAGAAACATCTTTATTTGCCCAATTTTATAGAAAAATTGTGAATTTAATGGATTAAAATCGAAACGGCAAAAATTTTGGAACTGGCGCATGATGCACTGTGGGTTTAAAAATATTTAATATGTGTCAAATGGCAGTTTTTTGCGGTTTCTTCTCCATATAACTCCTAAAAACTAACTCCAAACCATATTTTAGGGGGGGAAATGAGGGAAGAGTCACCACTTTTCAAATCCTATGGCTTCCTACTCTAAGACTCCGCTAGATTTAGAATTTTCAGCCAGAGAAAGTTCGTCAGTTTTGATGTGCAGAAATTACACGATTGAGTTCTAGTGAATAAAAGGCTTATCAAAGAAAGGGGATTTGTGAATTAAGGATTCAACACACTGAATACTTGAATAGAAGAGACTATTCTGTAGACGCGTTGGGAAGTTCTTTTTTACACTACTGCCGCTATTGTTGTTCCTGTAGTAAGAGAATTTTATGGAAATCTTCATGGGATCAACCAAGGAATGATTTATGTGCAAGGCAAGTTTGTGCAATTCACTCTTTCAACAATAAATGAGATGTTCATGATTGAAAAGTGTCTATCTGCCATTGTGCAAGTTTTACCCCTACAAGAGAGAATATGAATGAACTCTACCACTGCCTTAAGAATGAAGATGCAAATCGGGAGACCAGATATGATGGAAATGTATGTTTTCCTTCGTCATTTTTAAATATAGTTTAAGAAGCCTGACACTTCTTCATTTCATCAAAATTACTGCCTACCATGATTAGTAAAGTAACAAATGAGAGAGCTATTTTAAATTATTGCATTCAAACTAGAAAGCCTATTGATGTTGGAGCTATTATTATGAAATTAGTTTTGGGTTTGATTGTGAATGGATTTGCAACTGGACTTGGAAATCCATACACTATTTTCTTACTATGCAGTCAATCACAAGTACCTTATGAAATTTGGGGAAAAAGTGCTTCTTCCTTCGAAGCCGATGGATCCAGAAGTCTATTGCAATTGTATTGGAATGAGATGAAAATGATATGAATGTACTAATGGATCAAGGATCTCAGAATTCATCACCTGTTTAGCCCTACTATAACTTGAGTTCACATTCAAAGAGGATCAAGAAGATAGAGAAAGATGTACAAAATCTTATGCATGTGATTGGAAATATTACTAAAATGCTGAATCATCTGGATTCGAGACTGAAGGAATATTTTGAGCATACAGGGCTTATTGAAGATGGATTGGTACGTATGTTCAAGAAACATGCTTGGATTGAGGAGGAAAATTCAACTGATGAATTTCCACTTTGACCATTCAACAAACTATATGTGCACTACCAATCTTTAGGAGATATCCAGAAGGACAATAATGAAGAAGATGTTTGATCTTAATTTATGCATGGAACGTTTTGTTTAGTATTGTTCATTTTAGTTTTTTAAGTTGGATTACATTTCCTTTCTAATGAACACTATCAATGTTTATGTTTTGAATTTTGATGTTTAGATTTTAGTGTTAGAATGTTGGTCTTGCTTAAGAACACTGAATTTGCTGTTTGTTGGCTTGAAAAATGTTAGTTTGTAATAGCACAAATTTTAGATATAAATGTGAGGTTTGTGTTATTTGTGAAAGTTTTGTGTTAGTGTGATGTTTATATATGTTTAGAAAGGTTTATTTGAGTCAAATAGAGGTTGACGAAAAGCGATACCTAGCATATTTCCATAGCATATTTCCTATGGCCAGAGTAGTCTTAAAAAATAATTTCATGATTTTTAAGAATCAAAACATTACTGTTTTGAGCAAACCCTAATGTGCTTAAAATATTTAATTTGGAGTACATAGAGATCAGAATCACTTGANTATCAAAATCACTTAATGTTTACTCTCCACTGTGGCTCATGAGTCAGAGAACATACCATAAAAATTTCAAAGGATTTTGAGATCATTTGATATTTTTAATTGATTTTTAAATATTATAATCAAATTTAACACTTAAATAATCTTCAAAAATCAAAATATAACTCCCAAAATTATTAAACCTAGTTTTTGAATTTTTGTAGAATTTTCTAAGCCACATACAATTTTCTATAATTATTTGAGTAGAAAATGCATAAAAAACTTAGAAAATTAAGATCTCTGTCTAGAGATCTCCTATATCTTTGGAAAAATGCTCAAATCGTCCTTCTAGACAGAGGCTACAACATATAAAAATTTAGAGTTAAGATATTAATTCCATATGAATGGACTTAGAAAGAGGCTACGACATATAAAAATTGGGGGTCAAGGTGATAATCCAATATGAATGGAGAATTGAAAAACCCCTAACCCTAATTCATTTTTTAAAAATAATTTATGCATCAAATTAATGTGAAAATAATTCCATATGATTCTGCTCTGTTCACTGAGCAAGAGGGTATTTTTATTTTATTTCCTAGTTTTTTGAGTTCTCTGACTTTAGGGGAATTTAATAAAAATAAAATGATATTTAAAATAAAAACCTAATTTTTATTTTTTTTAATTATTTTAATAATTTGAAAAAAATATATTAAAAATTACAAAAATCACAAAGATCATAAAAATATTCTAAATTACTTCCTAAGCACTTAGGAAAAATTAGAATATTTTTCTTGAATTCAAAAATAAAGATATCTATTTTTGAACCTTAAATTAATTTTTTAAGGTTTAAAATGGAAAATTTCACAAAATAATTCTAAAAAATCAAATAAAAAATAAAAAAAAAATAAAATAAATTTCTCTGGCGGTTCTCTAACCTTAGAAAGATTTTTCAAAAATAAAAAATATATTTTTCAACACTTAAAATATTTTATTTTTATTAAAGCCCAAAAATTCAATTAATTTTAATAAATCACAGAAAATTCAAAAAATTATGAAATTTTGGCCAAATGACTTTCTGATCTAGGGCTTTTACATAAAATTTTCAAGTGATTACGAATTGTCCTGATTATCCTTTGGAATTTTCTTTGAAGATGCATATTTTTGCATGAAAATAATTATATTAATTAAATTAAATTGTGAAAATTCGTAATTTCTCCTCTGATGTCTTAATTGACCTATCAATTACATAAAAATCCCAAAATAATTTGACTTTAATTTGACAAATTATGAAAATTTGGACCCTTAGGGGCAAAAATGTAATTTTGGNCTGATCTCTATGTACTCCAAATTAAATATTTTAAGCACATTAGGGTTTGCTCAAAACAGTAATGTTTTGATTTNTCCTAAAAATCATGAAATTATTTCCTAAGACTACTCTAACCATAGGAAACTTACATGAATTTTTCGTAGAATATTCTAAGACACATACAATTTTCTATAATTATTTGAGTAGAAAATACATAAAAACTTAGAAAATTAAGATCTCTGTCTAAAAATCTCCTATATCTTTGAAAAAATACTGAAATTGTGCACCTAGACAGAGGCTACAATATATAAAAATTTTGGGTCAACGTGATAATCCAATATGAATAGAGAATTGAAAAACCCTTAAATCTAATTAATTTTTTAAAAATAATTTATGCATCAAATTAATGTGAAAAGAATTCTATATGATTCTCCTCTGTTCACTGAGCAAGAGGGTATTTTTATTTTATTTTTATGAATTTTCTATGCNCCAATGATTTCACACCCTTGTTTGATAATCAAAATGATGTTGGTCTTGCTTAAGAACACTGAATTTGCTGTTTGTTGGCTTGAAAAATGTTAGTTTGTAATAGCACAAATTTTAGATATAAATGTGAGGTTTGTGTTATTTGTGAAAGTTTTGTGTTAGTGTGATGTTTATATATGTTTAGAAAGGTTTATTTGAGTCAAATAGAGGTTGACGAAAAGCTGTACCTAGCATATTTCCATAGATATCAAAATTTGGTAAATTTGAGCTCTGACGCATGATGCGTCAAGTTACAGAGCCTTAGCGCATGATGCACCTAAAGTCCAAACACGCCTTATTTCCTAGAAAACTGCAAAATTGCATGGACAAACTCCATTTTTGTTGCTCGATTCGTCACCTACCTCAAGAACTTAGTCTAGGACATCACATTGTGGACGAAAGAGAAGGATTCCGAGGCTAAAAATCATATATTTTATCTTCTCTTTGTAAGAGCTTCAGTTTAACTTAGAAATTTTTGATTCGCACCATGGATTTGGGAAATCCAAAGTTTGGAGGTTTTGATGAAAAAGCTCGAAGAAAACTCATGGTGAAAAGTTTTTTACCAAATAATCTTTCTTAAAGAGTTAGATTTTTGATTTAGTGAGTTATTTGGACTATATTTAGATTTTTTAGATGTTCCAAGTGGCTCTCCGAGTTAAGAGAGGAAGGACATTCGAGGAATTTGATGCACAAAGATTTGTTTGTTTCAAAGCACAACATAGTTACAACACTCACATAAAGACAAAAAGAATGATCTAAGAACAGGCATTTGCAAACCCGGGTGGCAAGGTTGAGAGACTGATTCCTGCCCGAAACAGGGAAAGATTCTGCTACTTCACTGCCATAGAAATTGTGCCGATGGTTTGGGATTTTTATAAAAGGCTGAGGTTCACTGCTAAAGATCACATCTTGGTGAGAGGCAAGCAGGTCAAATTTTCTGCTGAAAGGATCAATGCTTTTTAAGGGCTAGAAATGTGTTTCACGATGAATATGCTGCATTTGTGTTAACTAATTCATCACTGGAGGAAGTAAATGCATTTTTTACTGATGGAAGAGTGGAATGGAAAATTAAGAATAACAAGATAGTTAACTTCCCTGCTTCCATGCTAACTATTCAGTCAAAAGTATGACACCACTTCATTTCAGGTAGATAGTTGCCAACAAATCATTTGGCTGATGCTACTAAAGATAGGGTTGTACTAAACTATTACAGTCAGAACATGAAGGCAATAGATGTTGGTGCACTTATAGTTCAACATGCCTAAAGTATAGCTGGTAGTTCTACAGCTGGAGGTTTGGGTTACCCTGCCTTGATTTTCACTATATGTGAAAAATTAGGAGTAGAATCCCATAGAAATTAAGAAAGATTACAGCCACAAAATCTGATTGGGAGGCATATGATTCAAAGTGTAGAATCATTTGTTGAGCCTAGAACTGGAAGAAGAGATAGGCCCTCTACTTCTGCTGGAGGGGCATCTACTTTTTGATCTAGATCACTTGAAGGTATTATGGATCAACACATGATTCAATAAATGGATATAGTTAATATTCAAATTAGTTAGGAGAGTTAGGAGCAAGGAATGAAAATAATGAAGAATATCAGCAGAGGAGAGTACAACATGATATTAAGTTTGAGAATGTCATGGTAAGACATCTTAGGGGTGAACCTAATGTTGACTTTCTTGCTTTCCCCAGTTTCACTCCCTATACTCCCATTCATGATGATGAAGAAGAAGATAAAGAAGAAGAAGAAGAAGAAGAAGAAGAATCAAATGATGAAGAGGAAGGAGATGAGGGTTGATTTTTTATGATTCTAGTTTAGTTTGTTTTTTATGTTTGATTGTTGTAATTGTTTGTATTGTGATGTAATTTCATTTGAAAACTATTGTAGTAAAAGCTTTTATGTTGTGTTGTGAACTGAATCTGTAATAGTAACTGTAGACTTTCACTTTGTCTGCATTTTTAGTATTTTGAGTTTAGTTTGTTCAATTTTTTGTATTTATGATTTTAATTCTCAGCAAGTTCTCTAGAATATATTATGTTTTATTTAATGTTTTAAAGCATGTATGTAGTTTTATAGTTAGTACCTACAGTATACCAGAGCCTAGTTTCATAGTTAGAAAACTTCTACAAGTTAGTTTTTATTTTCATGCATTTACTATTTTCTTTCACCCACTAAATTCTATACTAAAAATATCTTTAAAATCACTTAAAAACTTAAGTTTGGGGTAAGAAAAATTTCTTTTTAAAAGGAGTAAACTAAATTTTATTAGTCATTAAGTAACTATATTTTTAAAATTAATTTAACATAGCCTGGGATATTAAGATTTAACTTTAAATGACTATACTTATGTTTATAAATATTGTGGTAAATTTAGGTAAAAAGTATTTTTAATAACGAAGGTCAATTCTAAAGTTAAATATATTTGGTATGATAGAATAAGACTATGTTTTTCTATTTTTAGTAAAGAAAATTGTATTTTTGAAGTATTAAGAAATTTAGAGTTCCATGTAAAAAGAAAAGAATGAGACTTTATGAAAAATCATAAACTAATATGAATTTATAAAGTAAAGAAAGGTAAGAAGTTTTGACTTTAAGAAGAGAATAGTGAAGTCCAAAATTATTAAAGGCTATCCAGATATAGTAATCCTCTCTTTAAAATGAAAAAAAAGAAAAGAAATGCCTGAAAAGATCTTAAAATAAAAGAAAAGAAAAAAAAAAGAAAGAAAAAGAAAATAAAAATAAGTGAGGAGATGTTTGAGGAGATGCCTAATCAAAAATTGGCTTCACTTGAGTCAACTTAATTAAGGAGCTTTATTACATTTTCTAAACTTGAATTAGATTATTAGTAGCATTCCTAATAAATTTTCCATGAAGTTCTTTTTCATATGAATGTTCTAAATGTCCTTAATATGACAATTTTCAATTCTTCTTGAAATAAATAGATATTCAAAAATCTTAAATTTGATTACTAAATATACTTAAAATTAGAGTTTTAATCTAAGTTATTAAAGGCTTATTCTTAAATTTTGTTTTTCTATTTCTTAAACTGAAGTATAGAAGCTATAAGTTAATATATATTCTAATTCATATGCTTTTATATAATAAAAGTGTCACTTGAGACAACTAACATTTAATTTTGGGGGATTTTAATACACCAAAATAATATACTGTATTAAGTACCTATTTTATGCTTATTTTTTGTGATATTACACTTTAAAGATGGGTATTTTTGTGTTTTTGTTACAAGTATATCATTTTTAGGCATTTGGAGCAAAATTACAAAAAGGAAAAAAATTTGAACTAAAACAACAAATTTTGGGATTCTGGCGCATGATGCGCCAGATCGGCGCATGATGCGCCAAAATCCAGAGAACTGGCTTATGATGCGCCAGGGATGACTTTTTAAAATTAAGGCAGTTTGAGACAAATTTTTTTGTGAATTTCAAAAGGACACACACCTCTTGGAGTAATTTAATGCATCTACAAACTCTGGAAGGCTCTTTTATGAAGGGATATAACTCTTGGATCAAATGACACATCTTTTGAATTCAAAAGAGTTGACTTTTAGAGGGAATTTTAGAGGAATTTTGGATTCTTTTCCAAAGGAGGCAGCCCAAAATAGAAGAAGAAAACTTGAAGTAGGCTTTTGGTGTGTGGCGTGAGAGTGAGAGAAAGGGGGTATGAGTTAGTGATGGAGAGGGAAGAGGAGATTTTCTTATAGGGTTGTAAGAGGAGAGGGAAGGTGAGAGATTTCTTTTATTTTGTAAAATTATTTTTATATATGAAATTTGTGTTTTATCGTATTCTTCTCATGAATTCTGAGTAGTCTTCTTTATCCTTCTCCCTACTTTGAGATATGGTTTTGTGAAAAATAGATTTTGTTTTCCACGATTTTAAATGATAATAACTTCTGATGATTTGAACTCTAATCTTCATTTACTTTTTGGTGTGACCAATTAAAATGTTAAAACTTATTGAGAGACATATGTTCTTAAATGAGATATGATTTCTACAACATAGGTAGAATTACATTTGATTTCATGGGAGAGTATGTCATCCATGGGATTGGGTGCAAAAAATAGGGAAATATACTTTGTTGGGTGCAGAATTGGAGATTTTAAGTTGACATATTAAAATCCACAATTTGGTCCTATTGATTAGAAACTAATGTGAGATTGTTAGCCCTCAAAGGAGGGAGAAGTGAGAGCTGTGGAGTGGCAGCCGGTATCCTCCCAACCTAACCACAGAATTAGGGACCAAACTCTGGATTAGTTAATGTTTTTTATAGCTCTCTGAAGAGGGTAAAGAATAGGATTGCTCCTATTTGGTACAAAACAGTTTTTATATATATTATCAAATGATTTCAATTTCTTTACAATATATCTACTCATTGTAAAGGGGAATGATGCTTTCTTAAATTTGAACTTTTCGTCACAACAAAAACTTTGTTTAATTTTCACAATTTTACTTTTGAAAGTTTAGTATTTAGCTTAATTTAATTTATGTAGTCTTACATCTACATGTTAATTAGCATTCACCTGAGTAGTCAATTTTCAAAGTTTGCACTTTACTTTTATTTTTTGTTTTTGATATAAAATAATTTTCATAATTTACTTTAGGATTTTCCAACTTCTCTGTGGGATCGATATATAGGACTCCATTAGAACCCTTTATTACATGAGCGATACCTATACTTGCGTTGATATTAAAAGAGATTTTGCAGTTTAAAAAAGTTTTAAAAGATAAATTATTTTTATAAAAAAGTATTTTTGTTGGGATTATATTGAATATTTATTATAAATCTACCTACATCAAGTTTTTGGCGTCGTTCATTGATGTCAACTTCTTACATATTTGCTTATACAAAATCTCATATCTCTCCTCGATTTAAGTGGGTTTCATAACTCATTTAAGCTGAGTAAATTCAAAAGAAAATAGTGATACCGAAACGAGGGAACCGTGGGATCCTAACTGGTGTCGTTCTAATCAACTTTAACCCCCCCATAATATTTAAATTACCATAACCATAGGAAACACTTGATTTGACATCATGACTTGAAAAATTAGAAAACTTAAACTTAGTACAACAAGGAGCTTGGAGCTAACATTATGGGCAGCACGACCATCTTCAATAGCAAAATATGTCAACACTAGCTAAACCATTCCATAGCATAAACAACAAGTCATAGGATTTCGCGGTTGTCCGCTTAGTGCAACATAAATCCTCAACTTTTCCTTAGGCCTTTGTATGACTCTGCTATAAAATAAAAGCCCTAACTTGTTTTAGGATTCTGAGGTTTTGGCTTGTCACGACCTAAATTCTCACATCTTCCAGGTTGTTTGTGAGATTGTCTCACATAAATATAAGCCCTAAGTAATAAATTTGATAGGATGAAAAACTTAGATATTTCTTCTCAAAATCAAAACCAAACCATATGATAGCTTGGAAAGTCACTGAAGTTCTTCTCAGGATCCATGACACCCCCTAGTTCTTTTTTCCTTTAGATTCTAAGAAGAAATGTTCCAAATTTGAGTCATTCCTCTTTCACACGATCTTTTTAAAAAGTCCTATCCTTCAAACTTCTTGAAAATAATATCCCCTAATTTTTATTGAGAGTTTTCTTAGGTGACTTCGGTTATCTAAGATGTAATTAACTATAGGGAATTGCCCTTATAGGAAGCTTTTTCGAACCCAACTTAATATAAACCATATTTAATTTTTTTATTAAATAGGGGAACTTGTCGACTTATAATAAAATGATTTTACAGACCAAACAAATGTCATATATTTCTTAGCTTATTTAATTGAGCTCCACTAGCAAGTAATATGATTATCTTTTAAGGTATATACATAGCTTGAGGTGTGGTGTTCTTTCATTTAAACTATAAAAGATATGAGATCAGTTTAATTTCATATTTTTCTAATATATATATATATATATATATATATATNAAAACAAAAGAAGGCCCCTCCTTAATAGATGAAGAAGAGGCAAGTAAATTAGAGGCTACCCCAACATTAATCCCCTCCGTAACCAGCACATCCAAACTCAAAATCGGTTCGTCAACTATTGGAGTGGAAATGATAGTAGTAGAAATGACTTCAGCATTAGAAATAACGTTTCTGTGGGCCATAACTTCAGCATTAGTAATATCACGAGTAGAACCGCTATTATTTTGCTCTTCCTTAATTATCACTATTTTAACATTAGAAATAGGAGAATTTATAGTAGCAATATCAGCTTCAACGTCATTTTAAATATCATTAATAGGGGGTGTAACATCAGCATTTTGCATATTCTAGTGAGTAGTCCCAACATTTGAATGAACCGGAGGATTAGGTGGTGGTCGCTCCACTTTTTTCCTAAGGTGAGGATGAAGATGAAAACAATGTGAGGAAGTGTGCCCAAATATACTACAGTGGGAGCAGTAGGGGGAGTGCTCCTCAATTTCAACCTTCTACCAATAGCCTTGAAATTCCGTACCAATCCATATTTTATCAAAAAAAGGAAGCGTGATGTAATGTTCGACTTAAATTTGGGCTTCAGAGGGGCGAGTTAAATTTAGAGTAGGGCTATCCATTTTAAGAGGTGTTTTGTAAGTAGAAGCTAAAGAAAATAGAATCTCATGATTAAAAAGATGAAACCTCAAACCTGGAAAATGGATCCAAACAGGAATTGTGGTCGGTTCTGATTTAAGATCAAAATCAGAGGTCCACTTTAAAATCTTCATAGAGACATCAGTGATTCTAAGAGAACAACGTGCAAAGATATGTGTGTAGTCTTCTTAATTAGATAATTGAATCAAAATATGTCTCCTATAAAGGAGGCTTATTTGCCAAAAATCGGTGAGTTTCAAAGCCACAAAATCCTTCGTAATCAGATCCAGATTAGGATGCCCATAAGTAAATTTACCCACCAACACATGCCTACAAGAAGATGCAAGGATGTTGGTTTCCTCATCCAAGACAAAGCAAGCAAATTTTCCATTCTTCCAACTAATTTTCTTAATAAAATTATAATCTCTATTTGAAATCAAAGCATCGTGAAAAGCATTTGGGAAAAACCCCAAATGGCCGATCGAAGGGGAGCCACCCTTCAAAGCATCCGTAAAACTTTTCCACATAGAAAACACTAAAAAACACCCAAGATCCACGAAAATGAAAGAAAACATGGAGAAAAAAGGAAAATCTCACCAAAATTAGGAGATGCAAACTGGATTAGAAGAGTGCAAGCCATGGACATTGAAATTTCCAGAGGAGGAGCGCAACCCTAGTAGGAAACATCTTTTCCAAATATATATATCAAAATGTGGGATGTGCCTTTAAGAAGAAGAATCTATCACTCACCTATTTTTTGAATGAAGCTTTGTCCAGAAAGTTTGGAACCTGCTTATTAATCAGCTGAACATTGAAACTTTTCATCTCACCTGGGATAAACTCACTAATTGCTGGCAGGGTTGGCATAAAGTTAATTATGGTACTATAACTTTCATTGTAGCATGGTTTGTTTGGCTGAACAGGAAAGGAGCAAAATTTGAGGAAAATAGTTACAATGCTGAAAAGGTGGCTAGGAACATTATGTCTTACGTGCATAAGCTGATCATATATAAAAATTTCCCAAACATATCTAAATGCTATTTGGAAAATAGGAAAAATCCTAACCATATTTATAAAGTCTTCCAGACTCCTCCTAAGGATAACACTATCAAGATCAACACTGATGGGAGCTTCTTTGATTTGGGGGCTGAGGTAGGAAGTGTTTTGAAAAATCACTTAAGACATTGCCTCCTATACTTCCATACCCCAGTATTAGCTACTGATGCAATTGAAACAAAAATCATAGCTGTCTATTGGACAATCATCATTGCAACTAAGATTTGATGGACTAACATCTGGTTTGAGGTGGACTCTACTGTGGCCATCATAATATTAAGCACTGAGGATATGCATCCCTGGAATCACTCTTACTGGATCCACAATATCAAGAGGCTTACTACTCACCTTCATGTGAATTTTACTTTTATTTTCAGGGAGGGCAACCAACCTGCCAATTAGCTTGCAAGATATGAAATTAGCTACAATTACACAACAGTGGGCACTGTCCTTCCTGCCCAACTCCAACTGCTGCTTCATGGTGATAGAATCAATTTTCCCCATATAAGAATTGCTAATCAGAGTCACAATTAGTTTGCCTTCACTGGTGGGAGGTCTGGACAAAGATTTCTACTACTCTCCTTGCACTTTGGACCCTCTGTCACTGTTTCTATTGTCTATCATACTTATGTTTAATTGGGGCTTGATGTAATTGTATTTTGGTTTTACTGGGCATGGTGGCTCCTGCTAACATAGTTTTATTTTGGGGTTTTTGTGTGGAGTTGTAATTGGTTTATGGATTCCACAGGTGTGTTCTGGTAGTCAGATGGGGCTCCACTACACTCTGTGGTTTTGTAATCCCCTCTTTAAATTAACATGAATGGAGCCACGAGTAGCTCTTTCTCAAAAAAAAAATGAAAATGTATGTATATAACACTCCAAACAAAATGTATTTTTGGGTTTTTAGACTAGGGATCCACCACCCCTCCCCCTTTTGTAATATTACTTTATATTAACACGTAGGGAGCTATGAGCACTCTTTCCCTTATATAACACTTCAAACTAAAATAGATAAGAAAAATAAACAACGATAAATATGGGTTGCTCCCCAAAAAGTGATTGGTTTAATGTTGTGAGTCCGACTTTCCCTGTCTTTACTCTGGGTGACCCAACATCAAAATCTCTTTAAAAGTTAGTCTTTGACCATAAAAATAGAATTTTAGTATGTGCCTGTTCAATTTAAATATCTTTCCAGTTTTGGGATCTTCAATATTAATAACTCCATAGAGATAGCCTTTTACAATTGTGAATGGCCCTTTCCACCTAGACTTCAGTTTTCAAGGAAATAATTTCAATCTTGTCTTGTATAATAAAATTTCTTGTACAGGCTCAAATTCCTTTTTTATTATCTTTTGATCATGCCATTCTATCATTTTCTCCTTATAAATCTAACATTATCATAAGATTCATTCCTAATTTCTTCAAGCTCATTCAATTGTAATAATCTTTT
>JXCR01002274.1:0-12720 GCA_002079205.1 Phalaenopsis hybrid cultivar
TTGCTTAGGTAAATTAGTTGCTGATTTATTTATGGATTCAAAGTCCACCGCTGGCGTTTTCCCCTCTGAGAGTTGTATCCAATAATAAGAAGCTACTTCGGCAGTAACGAGTCCCAAGTGATGATTATCTCTATCGTTTCTCTGTTGTTCTGCGCTCACCAACTCTTGCCTACAACTTTAGAAGACCCCAGACTTCTCGCAACTCCAAGTGACCGCAACAGCCTCCAGAAGATCGCAGACTCCATTCCCACGACTCCAGGTTGCCACAACTCCCTGTTTGTGATTCCCTTTTAGCATTTGTCCGCACTCTCCAACACCTCCCGACAACCCACCTGGCTCTCACAAGAGAAGTTTGTTTCACTGGCCACCTTACAACAGCCCGTCCGGCTACTCTCAATAATCAACAATGTCCTTGACCACCTTCTAGCAGCTCGCCCATCCCTTCCCAGTATCCACTTGACATCTACGTCGAAAGTGATGGCCTAGGATATCTTGTGGAGTCTCATTACCTCTTTGAAGTACAAATCAAAGACATACAATGCATTCGACGTCTGGTGGCGGGGGGTACGAAAGTGCGCCATCTTTTAAAAATTGTCAGCAACAATAATCACAAAATTCTTATTCAACTGTGTCCTCGGAAGACCCACCACAAAGTCCATGTTGACATCCACCCATGGGGCTTTCGATAATGGTAATGAAGTGTATAGTCCTATATTATGTCCCATGAATTTGCCATATGACAAATCTGGCATTTTCTGACGTGCCGCTCCACATCTCTTGTCATTAAAGGCCAATAAAAGTGTTCACACTCGAGTGCAAGAGTCTTATCTCGGCCAAAGTGTCCTGCAATACCTCCAAAGTGGCTTTCCTGAATAATGGACTCCCTTAGCAAAAATTTAGGAATGCACAACTTATTCTGATGGAGCGGGTAAAGCATAAGCTCTGTGGTACTAGTAGGCTTCTCCGTACAGTGCTCCAAGATCCCTCTAAAATTTTCGTCTATCTCATATTACTCCACTACCTCAAAGCTTGCGACATGAGTCTGCATCGAAGTGATCAACAAGTGACGATGGCTTGGTGCATCTACTACTCAGTTCCTGCTCTCCGTTTTGTGCTTAAGCATGAATTGGAACGACGCTAAGAACTCCACCCAGGACGTGTGTGGCTTTTCATTTAGTTATGGTTATTCAAGAATTTTAAAACCTCCTAATCTCTGAACTCGCTCACCAATAGGTAATGACTCCAGTGGATAAGAGCTCTCACCATCGCATAGAACTTCATGTTGTCGTCAAATATTTTCTCCTGAACTTATTCAGCTTCTCATTGAAAAATGTTATGAGGTGGCCTCCTTGGATCAGTACTGCTTTGATCCCGACATTGGAAGCGTCGCATTCAACCTCGAGCACCTGATTGAAGTCCGGTAATGCAGAAACTGATGCTCTAGTCCTCTTCTACTTCAGTGTATTGAAACTAGCCTGAGCAACTTTCGTCCACTGGAACTTCTGCCCTTTCAAAAGCTTTATCAAGGGAGCGGTGATGGTACTGAAGCTCTTTATGAATCACCTGTAGAATGGTATTAGACCAAAAATTGTCTCTGCTCGGTGTAAGACCGAGGTACGATCGAGATCACAATAGCCTCGATCTTTGTAGGATTCATCTGAATGTTCGCACTATACACAGCATAGCACAGAAATCATACAAGTGCTGTCAGAAAATGACACTTCTTTGGATGGGTGTATAATTTTTCTGAGCACAAAACCTCAAAGCCCGTCATAAGGTGATGTAAGTGCTCCTCCTCGAATCCATTGCATACCAAAATATCATCAAAGTAAATCACTAAAAACTTCCCGATGTGAGACCATAACATCTAATTCATCAACCTCATGAACGTGCTAAGTGCATAAGATAATTCGAAAGGCATGCATGTTCTCTTGCATAATCCATCCCAGGTCTTGAAAGCAGTCTTCTGCTCATCCTTTGGCTTCATTCAAATCTAGTGGTACCAGCTGTGTAAGTCAATATTGGAAAAGATAATGGCTCCATGCAACTTACCAAGAATCATCCAAGTGAGGTATAGGAAATCGGTACTTGATAGTAATCTTGATTATGGCCTAACTGTCAATGCACATTCTCCACAATCCGTCTTTCTTGAAAACCATCATGGCGGGAACAACATAGGCTAGTACTCTCTCGGACCAAACCTCCCACGACGAGATCCTATACCTATCATTGTAACTTCTCGTACTTTGCGGACTTTGGTTTGTATGCCGATCGGTTTGGCAATACTGATCCAAGTATGAGATCTATAGCATGTTAAATGTCCCTTAGTCACGACAATCCCTCTGGAAAATTGTCAATCATCATGCCCTGGAAGTCACATAATAGTAGCTGTATAGGCACAAGAATCTCAACCTCCTCCTTAGTTCCCTCAAATAAGACCAAAGTCATTGCCACTAGAGCCTCTTGAACCGACTGCATGAAGGTGGTTCTCAGGACTACTGTCTCCTCTATGATGTATACTCCTCTCGCATCCTGCACGATGCATCACTCATTCTTTCAAAATGAATAAGTATTCTTGAAGTCGTCGTGTCGGGTCTTGTGGTTGAACTGTCATGCCTCCTACAAAAATTATGTGAAGCATCCATAGGAAACACATCGCACCACATTTGCTTCTATAACTAATCTCTAATAGAAAACTCAACAAAGTACTGTTAATCCACGCATATCGTGTTTCCCCTTTTCAACCACAACTAAGGATGCTTCTGTGTAACTAACCCCAATTTTTTCATCATCAAAGTGGATACTACATTCTCGCAGCTCTCACATCAATAATCAAACTGCAAACTTTTCCTTTCATCGTACACTTCGTGTGGAATATACTATGCCCCAACCATGAATGATCCTGCTCCACACTCTTCTTCAATTTGATGGTTGCAAGCTTCACCCTTTGGCACTTCTTTCTATTTGAAGATTCTCTCAACTGACCGCAGTTATTCGATAAAATAGTATGGATTCATACATCCATCGAACTCTTGTAAATTGACTTTTATTCCAAAATCTCTGTATCCCCCATATGTTGTCTCCTCTATTGGCCTCCTCTAACAATGAATTCTAAAGAGTCGGGGCCCGTCTTTCTCATCAATTAAGTTTTCCCTATTTTCTCCTCATCAACTTTTCATATCATGATCGAGGGTAATTTTCTCTTGAGTTTCAACATCAATCTCTGTAAGTCTCTGCTAAAGCTGCGGATCTCTCGTTGTATCTCTTCCCAGGTAGTTTCCAACATGTGTCTCCTTTCTGGCATGAATGGCTTGGGAATTGGAAAAAATAATTGGGGATAAGAAAGAAAAATTTTGTGGGGGTGGTTTCGGCAAGACAAATGCTAAGAAACCCAGTATAAGACTAAGTTTAATACCAATTGATACTGGAAATAACCCAAATCACAACGAACTAAAATTATAATTTCAAAAATATTGTGGAACTACAAAAAAAGGGTTCTTAGAACAGAAATGAAATAAATGACAAAAAACACAAATAACACCCTAAGGTGACGGCAAAAGTGATAAGTGATGGTTGGACAGTAGGTAGGTTAATGGGTGGGAGGTTGCGGCCATAACAGGGGGAAATGGTGTTGCTACAGCAACTGGAAGGTATGAAAGGGTTTGAGGCATCAACAAAGAGGTCAGGAGAGGTTAGCCGCAACTGAAGAATGGAAAGAGGGTTGCTGCAATATTAGGCAACTCGACAGAAGGTTTGCGTAGCTAGCTGGTAGGTGGAAGGCTGCAGAAATAGACAATGCAAAGGTAAAGGAATTTTGGAGGTAATCACCATCTTGGCGCGGGAAACAACTTGAGCATCACTTTTCCTTGGATACAACCCCAAATAGGGAGAGAATGACGGCAATGACAAAAATCTCAAAGTAAAAAATTGGGCCCTAACCCCGAAAAATATAGGAGGGGGGAACCGTAACCCATCAATATGGATCGGTCGTCCCTGCCTTCCTCTTGTCTGAACAGGTTCAACTAATTTCAGTCGGCTCAGCCCTCCCCCTTAGGGGAGCTCTACATCATCTTTTATACAGAAAATTGTTGATATCGATGAAGCTACAACATCACTATTTGAGAATGATCGGTTAAAATGGAGAAGTATCTCAAGAGTTATATGTGATAAGATGTTATCATGAAGACTAAAAAGAAAACTTTATATAGAGTGGTAATGTTGCATATTACATAAAATTTCATTATAAATCTTTCATATCAAGTTGAGAATGAGATACATAAAAATATTAAGATAGATTTCTCTTAAAACTAAAAAAATCAATTAGTAAATAATTATATTAGACCAACAACGGGAGTGACCTCTATTGAAATAAAATAGATTGATAAAAATTTAGGACATGAACAACAAACAATTTACAAGCAAATAAATATAATGTTAGAGAATTAGAAAAAAAAGGGTTATACCTAACATAAGAAACATAGTTGTTTAAAATGATTTATAAAAAGGGTGCTCAACAAAAAAAGAAACAAAAAAGAGCGTCAAAAGCATGACCCCAAATAGTTGAGATACGGCTAGTGATACTTGCTGAAATTTCTTAACCTAATAGGGAACAAGTTTCGGAAGCGCTCTCTCCATAGACCTCAAATCATTTCAACTCTACACTAGCATATCCCCAACTTGTGGTTTGCCCTAGCTCCTCCCATCACTAAGATCATCGTCATGTTTGAGCAGGTTTGGCGAATTTTCACCCTTGTTGATTTATCTTGGCTTGTGCTTTCATCGGTTGCATGTTTTCCAGAGTTTGGCCAATTACGTGCTTCTCATGTGCCAGCCTTGGGTTCAGGTAGTTTCACACACTTTTGTGTGGTTGCACGTTAATACAATTTCGTGAGCTCACATGTGATTGCATGTGTTGTTATCGCTATGGATCTTGGCATGCCTCTATGGTTTTCCATGTATTTCTTCTCCATATTTGATGATCATCCTCCCATTCTGGCAAATTTCTTCCCCCGTTTGAGATCCTCGTCACATTTTCTTCGTCACTATCGAGTAGGTCTCACCAACTCTCCAACTCTCCAACTCTCCAACTCTATTATCCCTATTTTACCACAATCTATCCCCTCATTGGATGCTCATACGATCTCATTGGTTTCATTGATTACATCACATTTTCTCCCTTTCGTGTTTATTACCTTAGAGGCCCCTTTGATTTCTCGATTATTGCACCACCTATTGCTCAACTTTTATTCATTTGAAAAAGTTGAGTGGATCAACCAATTTCATTTCTATTTTCCTAAAGATTCAATTCCCACAATACATAAGAAACCATCATCATATTAAGGGGAATATATACTATTTTTTTTATGAGATATCTAAGCTTGTTGTGGCAGTCTGAATTCTTATGCAACAAGATATTCTAGCCTAAAGACATCACAATTTTGTCCCCTTGTTGTGACTTAAAAAGAGGTCACACATCCCAGGAGTACTCCCACCTTTCTACGCTGAACTTTAGAGTTTCTAATAAAATTTTAATTGCTACAATAAAAGGCACCTCAATGTATAAATGTTCAGATTCATTCTGCTTAATAGGTATCATAACCTCCCCCGCTTAAGTAACTGATATCCTCATTAGTTTTCTTAACTCATCTACCAGGTGAATAGATCCTAAAGATAGACCCTACAGATTCAAGAGTTGGCTCCTATATTGTAACATTTTATCAAATCTAGAAGTCAAGAGGTGACTCCCATAACAACGCATCATTCTAATGACCTTTGCTTCTCATCTTCAGACGGATGTAATGCTCTAATATCATTTGTAACGATCTAAACTCTCACCCATCGAGATATTATTTTTTTTAGCTTAATGGTCTCACGATTTTATCCCATTTGTGTAACTTTCCAGAAGGACACTTGTCCTAGGAGTGCTCCGAGCACACTTACTATTAAAATTTCAATGATAAACTAAAGAGAACGACAATGTTAAAGAGTTCAGTTTTATTCTACTTAAAAAAGTTTACAAAATTGTAACAATACAAATTCTCACTCATCAAGATATTAGTCGGGTTGGACTAATGGCTTCACTGTTTTGACACATCAGTATGCCCACATCCTAGAAGGCTCCTGCCCAAGCATTTCCAACCGTTCCACCGAAAAAAAATCTCGATATTTAAGAGTCCATCTTCATTCTACTTAAGGAATTTCATAATTTCTCATACTTCAAGTAAATGTTGTCCCCGTTAGTAACTTTAACACAAAATCATCTACGAATCAAATATGATTCTAGAGATGGCGCTCTCACCATGTAGCTTATTATCCCAGCTATGGTTAAAGGGAAAACTCTCATAACATAACACTTTGTTTTGTATAGTAATTAATTCTCATCTTCAAACCAGTATAGTGCTTCAGTACCATTTGTAAAAGTGTGAACTCTCGCCCGTTGAGATATTATGCGTTTTGGCCTAGTAGCTACACAATTTTGACCCATTGGTGTAGCTTCCCAAGAAGTCACCCATCGCGAGAATGCTCTTGAAAAGCATATTTAATTTTTGAGTTTCTAATAAATTTTCAATTATTACACCAAAAGTTATCTCAATATTTAAGAGATCAACTTCTATTTAAGAGGTTTCACACTTGTTAGGCCACTCTCTTTTTCTATTGTAAGACAATTCTCCTTGGATTGCTCACATGTGAATGACAGTCACTAGTTCTTATTAAATTTGTACCGAGTGGGCAAACATTCAATTGAGTTTATTGATTCTTGGCACATCATTAGACTATACTCAAATGCACACTACAGCAGAATCTTCTCTAGATGTACCTCCTATGTCAGTGGTTTACAGATATGTATCTTAATGTTGTCTCCAATGCATCTGTAGAACACCTACCACGCCTATTTGGATTGCCTTCCCTTAGGTTCAATAACTCTTTTTTTTTTTTTTTGAATAAATCTACTTTGTACCCATTAGATGTTGTCTCCACTAAACCATTGCAGGCGGATGTTGCCACTGCTCGTCTCTTGAAACCTTCAATAACAACGATTTAGAGTTCCTAGATAGTGTATGATGATTAATACAAGGGTTGCGGGTGCTTGTAGAATAATAAGGGGACAAACCTGAGAATAGACAAGGTTTTGCAAGAAGGAAATAGACAACAGCTGCTGCCTTAGAGAAAAAAAAAAAAAAAAGCAAGCAAGAGGCGATCAAGGCAAGGGAGCAGAGGTACGTTTAACAAGGAAGTACCACCACCTGCTCTCAATTAAGATATAGCCACACCACTTAAGAGAAAATAAGAAACAATACTGCAGAGAAGAAAGTCTCCAATAACATTGAAACAATAAAAAAGCCCCCAAATGCATCTCTAAACAAATATTTATAGCAAAACAGCGGAAGAAACCTTAATCTCAATTAAAGCAAAAAAATGGGAGCCCAAAAAAGATTGGTTATCCCTTCGAGGATGGCAAAGACCTGAACTGGCTAGGCCTTGAACCATCTAGGCCAGTTCTTCCTGGAAACCCCCAAAAAGGGCTTGGACAGAAGGCCTTGTAATCGTTGACAAACACCCGCGTCATTCAATATTTAGTACTTTAGAAGAAATGAATGCTGTCATGCCAACGAAAAAGGTGTGGATTAGCTCAGAATCTTATGAAAATTGGCGGAAGTGAACTTTTAAGGCATCCCCTAATGTTATTGTTACTATATAACCTCCCTAAGTATTTCGTGCTTGGTCTTACTAGCCCAACAAAGATGATCTCTTCTTCTGCTAGTAAGAGAATGGAATTTGATTCTCTCATTCTAAGGGGTTTCCCCTCTCCCTCCTAAGACAAAAGAGGGGCAGTAATGATGCCCTGCGCTTCTTTCTTTCCTTTTTTTTTTCTCTACAGCCTGATGATTTTGTTGGGAGTATAATGAATGATATGCTTGGATAGATAGTAGATTTCAAAACCCATTCACCAAATGTGGAGACAATAAAAATATATATAATGACACTCACGGGTTTTCAGTAAGCTTCAAGCAAGACAGTCCAAATGAGTGCTTTTCTGCCTCATGTGGCATCTTCTTTTTTGTACCGTTGGATGGTCCAACCTTTGGCTTTACGAAAGAAGGACTTGATCACTTGAATTGTCTTGAAATATGGCTATTTTTTATAATTGAACATATAATATTCATAGCATTATCATATCATAAAATTCAGCCAAAAAAAAAACCCTCCCCAAAGACCCAAGTAAAACTACTACTTATAGTGCCAAAATCTGCAAAAAAAAATGATGAAAAAGTTTGAGATGAAGGATGACTTGGGATGATAATTGACACTATGTCCAAATTATTCATATAGAAACATGTTAAATTAATGAAGCATATCCCAACCACCTTGATTTGAACGTCAGTGTCACCTGAACAACATAAATCCTAAATGAAACCTCTGGAAAAGAGAACAAACCTCATAAGAAGTCTCATCTTGAGCTGAGGGGCCATGAAAACCATTGGCAACACTGTTTTCAATGTTTAAATCATTTCTTTGGTGAAATCTCAAATTTAAACTTCCACGGAAAATGTTTGAATCATTGTAATGGGCTTCATCCCCAGATATTGAAGTTTCAAAGTCCACTTCCATTTCATCATCATAGTCAGAATCAACTCTCTCAAATTCATGGCCCTCTGGGGAATCCTCATTGTTGAATTCTCTTGGGTAGAGTAGATCACTCAATGACCTCAATCTTCCATGGCGCACCCTTCCCCGAGTTGGATCCTCATTGCCTTCTTTATTCTTTTCTGCTTCCGCTGTTTCATGATAAATGTGTAAAGAACTTTTATTAAAATCAAAAAGATTAAAACTATTTAAATGTCACCTGTACTAGTTTAACAGAGATGCAGCATCCAAAAAGAATATTAAGTATAATCAACAAATGGATATAAGAAAGCTATAAAATAAACATGAAAAACATATAGAACAGAATAAACAGCAAAAATTGTTAGATAGAATGATATTCGGTAATCTAATCTATCAATGCTTTCAAGATTGCCATACCCAATTATCAAGCGTGACTACTCCAATTAAATTAAGATTGTTCAATTACATTCAAAGAAAACTTTAAACCTCCAACTGCTTAGGGCATGTTTCGGATCACCTTGTTTTCTATTTTTTGTATTTGTTTTTGCTTTTATTTTAAAAACATGCTTGTTTAGTGCATTATTTATGTTTTTAATTTTTGTTTTAAAAAACGATTTAGCTTATTTTTAAAATCAATCAAAACATCTAAAATTTATTTTGAGCATTTTAAAAATAAATAAACATGTTAAAACATACCGAACATATTTTATTTCATGTAAAAACATAAATAAACTAAAATAAAATAAAAAAAAATTAAAAAACAAAAAACAAAAGTGATCCCAAATGGCCCCTTAATGTTTGATTAACATTTCTAAGGGCATGTTTTGGATCACCTTTATCCTTTATTTTTTATTTTTTATTTTAAAATCACAGTTATTTAGTGCATTTTTTTGCAAGTTTTTATTTTTTTAATGCAAAGTAACTTATATTTTTAAAGAAAAATATTTAAGAAAATTTCTGTGTGTTTTTTAAACAACTAAACATCTTATACCATAACAAATATATTTTATTTTTAAGTCAAAACATAAACAAAACAAAATAAAAACAAAAAATCAAAATCAAAGCTGATCCCAAGTGACCCCTAAACTAACGGTTTCTAGAAAGTTATATACTTTAAACTTGTCATACAGCAACCTTAGTTATTATAATCTCAAAAAAATGCAACTAAACAAGTGGCTCAAAGAGTAATCACTAAAAGTTATGGATGTGGAGACGCTTAAAAAAACAGTTGATTCATACATGTAGAAGATGATCAAGATAACAAAAAAAAAAAAGTTTCATTTTTCCATCCCAATGTTAAAGAAAACTAATGTCCATTTAATTTTATTTATGAAGTCATTTGTTATGAAGAAATGTGCCTTGTGGATTATTTTACTGCTTTTGCCAAAAATTTTTTGAACATCTCATTTTAGTTCACACGTTTTCCTTTAAAGCATTCTCATAATGACATGTTTCTACCAAAGCTCCATAAAATATATCGTACCATCACTATTTACAGTCAATCCATAATTGATTGGCAGTAAGAAACTGCATCCGAAAACCATTAGCCTGATCTTATTCAATCATAAACATTCAATTGGGTGACACCATCTGACATGCCAATTCCTCAGTCTACCTAAGCTACATGCATGTATTTGCCCCTAGGGCTTTTGGACAGGATTGCTTCTGAGCAAAATCACCTAAAATTTACCCCAAAAGTTGGGTCCCACTCCAGAAAAATGATTATGTTGCATATGTGGTGCATAAAGTTTCCGTCTAATTCTTCTGCTGGTCACTGTGAGGTTTCCACGAGAATGGGCGGAACAATTAGAGGAGAGGGAGACCAAAAAAGCATTTAGAGAGGGAGATTTCAACAGAGTTGTCATGAAGAATAAAATACAAGAGAGAGATGACAATAAGGGAGGGGTGAAAGGGTCAGAGGGGGAGGCATGACAGAGGGGACAGAAGCACTTCCATTAAAACAATTTTTTAATAGACTTTATTACTTATATATGTCCTTATTTCTTTACATGTAATTTATACATACATACATGCATGCATGCATATGTCAAGATATAATAATAATTATTATCAACTTTTAATTAAAATTTATTACTTTTATATTGCATTGCTTCCAAAAAGTGAATGTGCAAACTCCCTGCAAGTTTACACACATTTGGCAATTGTTCTTGTGTCATAACTTGAGCACAACATGGAAATTAGGAACTCCATGGTGATTAGTTGGCTCCTGAACTCGAAGGAGGGAACTATAGCAAAAAACCTATATGTTCCTTCCAACCAAAATGATGTTAGTGATATTGTAAGTGAAACCTATTAAGATTGAGAAAACACTACTAAGATCTTTCAATTCGAATGAAGACATTAACAATCAAAATAATGAGTGGGTAGTCACCATCTATTACAATGAGAAGGAACAAAAATATTGGATTAATGCTATGAAGATGTGTGGAATAATCCAAATGATTATACATTGTGAAAAAAAAAACAAAGGAGAATGGTCATGTTTATATGTTCATGTCAAAATAATATGAAATCTAGATTAAGTGAAGGATAAAAATCTCAAGGAGAAAACATATTCGTCAATCTTTGAAGTTTTTCTAAGGCCAATCACCGAGAATACAGAAAGAATATGATGATAAGTAAGGAGACACCCAATAAGTATTCCGTTATTGCAAATTGTGATATATTCTCCTGGGATCAAATTTTGAGGAAAGAGAAGGAAAACATCAGGGAGCAAATTTTGTCGGAAAGAAAAAACATAGCACACAAAAGACACTTCTAGAAAATTCAAGGAAAACAAGCACATTGAAGAAAAAACCCTATAGCAAAATGCTTCAAACAATAATTGAAGATCCTCACAAACAATAGATTGACTCAAAAATATCTACTTTAACAAATGAAAAAATAGAGCAGCAACAAAAACTCTCTCCACAATAACTCTTACCTATTCTTTGGCATAGCAAGGCAATAGTATTATTTTTTTCAATATCAAAAATTGAGCAATGAAACTACAAGATCTTCACACCTACTTTCTTAAGAAACATGTCATAAAAAAAATATTATAAAATTGTTGATGGGTCATTCTCAATTATAGTCAAAATAAGTACAATTCAAATCTCTCCCCATCTTATAATAATGTTCTTCATGTCCCAAACTCATCATGCAACTTTTTATCTGTTAGTAAACTAACACTTATTCTCAATTTTCATGTTAATTTTTATCGTAGAAATTGTGAGTTTCAGGAATTAGCCTCAAAGAGATTGCACGGTAATTTTAAGCAACATGAAAGACTTATTCTTATATGATAGAGCAAATCTGAGCAAGGAAATTAAAGCAATTTTTCTTGGTCTATTTTTACATTTTGAAATCAAGAAATAATACTATGGCCTCATAAATTTGGCCACCCTAATTTTTTATACTTAAAAAAAAAGTTAGTTTTAATATTAAATTTCTCCATTGACAAAACAACGTGGTTACACCCTACCAACAAAATCTTTAAAAGCATCAAATCCATTTTTTTTTAATTCGCAGTGCTGTGTGGAGTCCCTCAATAGCACCTCCTGAATAAAGAAAAAGAAAAATTTCATTGAAAATCATTCTAGGATTAGAGGTGTTATATTACATGAAAAAAAAGGATCTCCAGAAAATTTTAAAAAAAATTCTATACATAGATAAAGACAAAAATTTTCCAAAATAAAATTCAAATTTTAAGAAGTGAAAGATAAAGAATTTTTCAACAAAACTTTGGGCAAATTTCTCTTAAAACACAGAATTATGCCTCGAAGTTCTTGTAATAGAATTGTTAACAAAATGGGAAAAAAAGAGAAAAAAACACCCATTAAAAGTAGCAACAACTTCCCTTTTTACAAATTTCGAGCCAGGTGATGTCAACCTAGCTTCAACAAATCTCATTAATCAGATTCCCTAAGAATTTTTAAAGTTTCAAAGCCCTCTATAAATGTTTCAAATAGTATTTCCTTCCAATAGGACCTCATCAATCTTCTCATTAAATCTTTGGTTGAGCTATGAACGTACACAATCATGATAAAAATCATATGAATTAGAACCTAGAGAAACAAAATATATTTTGTTAAATCAAAGTGATGCGATGCA
>JXCR01002281.1:4454-14775 GCA_002079205.1 Phalaenopsis hybrid cultivar
CTGATTTGACATTAATGATTGCATCTCATAATCCAAGATAAATTCTCACTCTTTTGAGTCATCTACTTGAATGGTATCATCATAATACTCAACACTATTAGTCAATAAAAAATAGTATAATGAAAGAGAACACATCTATGTCAGTGGTGAGATTCGATTGGACCTTCTAACTTAAATAACGGGTGTCGAAGGAACTTCTCATGTTTCATCAGATTGAGCATATTTCCTTTTTGTCTCCTTAATCACTAATATCTTTTATCTCAACATATTTGAAGGGGACCTCAGAAATGCATGATCTTGCATTATATTTATCTCTTCATACACATCCATTTCAATAAAAGTATTATTAATGCCCATGATGAATTTTTATTTTGATAATCATATAATTTAAAACCAAATTCATGAGTCGCATTCGATGACAGTACATTTGTCAGATTTTGAATCAAGCAAACTCATGAATCCTGCATCAATATGAATAAAAGATAAGCAGTCAAATACTTTCAAGTGAGATACAATTATCCCTTTGTTACTCCAAATTTTATTCGGGTAAGTCTTCATTCAAATATGTTGATAGCCAACGATTGATTAAATAAACTACACTATTCATTGTTTTTGCTCAAAACTCATTGGCAAGCCTGCATGCAACCCCATACTCCTTACATGCTATATGAAAATTTTATTCATGCGCACAGCAACACCACTTTGTTATATGTACTTGGACTGGTAAACTCGTGTCTAATTGTTTTTTTAAAAATACAATAATTCCTACACTTTTGATCACAATACTCACCATCATTATTGATCTAAGCACTACAACTTCAAAAACGTCTCATTTTATGATTTTTCACTTCTTAAATATATTAAATACATCATATTTATACTTTAAGAAATACATTTATAACTTTCTGGTGTGATCATAAATGAGTAACAAAACATAGAGAACCTTCAATAAATTGAAGAGGAGTAGGGCTCAATACATCAGTGTGCACCTATTCCAGCTTATTATACTTCAACTCGACCCATTTTTAGAAAAAATAACTTTTTTTGCTAATCATAACACAATCTCTAGAAAAAATATAAATTTATATACTTTAAATAACTATGTTTATTACTAAAACGGAGGAACTTCATGCCTTTTTCACTGATATGCCAAGGCTTGCAGTGTCAGAGACCTGCATCATCCTTTGTTCCAGCTATTCCAACAAATTTAGAATTCTCATTAATCAGATAAAAGATGACTTCAATGTTGTCTTGGGTTGTCACCATTGTACCTTTAGTCACCTTCAATGAACCTCTTGTGAAAATAATCACATATCCTAATTTTGAATGTTGACTAAGAGAAATTAAATTTCTTTTCAAATATGGAACATGTCTAACTTCATTCAGTTTCAATATTGATTCATCTGACAACCTGATATAAACATCACAATTTCAAATAATATTGTTGGTTTTATTATCTCTCAAATACATCTTCCTTATATCACCTTGAGTGTAGTTTTTAAATGCTCTTTGTTAAAACTGGCATGACAAGATATACCTGATTTTACAATCCATGATTCAGTATTATCTAGGGATAAAATCAAAAAGTCACATTGAATTTCATCTGTGAAGACCTTTGTAGATAGTTTTCTATCTGAACCTCGCCCACCAACTTTCTTAAGAGTTTTCTTGTCTTTCTTAAAGAGACATTTCTTAATTCTAGTATTCATATATGTTGTTTTATCTCCCTGATTTAGACATTATTTTCCTAGATTTGGATCTTTCTCTGCATGTATTTCTATCCAGATTTATTCCTCTAATATCAACATTCAGAACAAAAGAAGTTTTACAATTCATCTTCTTGCGAACTTTTTCTTTTAGCATTAATCTCATAATTATCAAAGTTCAATTTCATGTTTTTGAAAAATTACTCACCACAGTAACAAGTTCATCCTCGCTACCTAGCAATGATGATAAGAATAACTGTGATATAATTTCATCATCAAATTTAATGTCAACATAATTGTTGAATCTTAAATTGTCCTTTGTAAATACGCCTCGAGAGTTAAAATCGGACGAAGAAAAAAAAGAGAAAGAAGAATAATTCCAGAATTCACTGTAGAGTGAACCGAGAGAGAGGTCCCCTTACTTGTACTTTTATCTTTTATATATAGAGGCAAATTTGTATAATTACAGAAATGAGAGAACAGTTATGTAGACCGTTCTTAATAAAATAGATATTCCAATTATATTTTATATTTGTATTATAGTTTGAATTCTATCATGGCAGTAAATGGTTGGTCGGCATACTTGAATTAGGTCTGCTGAGGCGACCGTCTAAGTGGGGACTGCACCATTCGAAGTAAACGTCGATCAGTTGAGGCACCCAGTCTAATGGCAATCTTGTCTGCCGTAGTAAAAGTGGGTCGGCCGACTAGCTTGTAATCAAAGACTATTGCATGCGTCTTGGTCGATTGGGACTTCAGGCGTAGTCCACCGATTAAATCTCTCACAACAGTGTGTCAATTGATTTTGATCATGCAGTCGCTTATTGAAAGGTAGAATGTCTTAATTGTCTGATTGTCATCTGTGACGTTTGATTCCTTTTGACCTCACTTTCGGTTGAGGTTTAGTTTTTCCACTTTAGTAGCCTAGGGTCTAGTCATAGGACTTTCCTATTAACTATTCCTAGAAAATTAGAAAATGAACCATCACCATTAGAAATTTTAAACTCCCCTTCGCTCAACTTGAAGCTCTACATATTGGTCCTAACCTCTAGCACTTAGTAGGTGGGGTCATTATGGGGGAGCTCAAAGAGAGTTCCAATAGGACTGCTTGAACTTAGGATTGACCCTGGTTGTTGGTCTCAAGCTAGTTCATTCTTTTACACTCACTCTCACCCACAATCACTCACAACTCTAAACCCAAAATTGTTAACTTTGATCTCTTGATCTTTTGGGAAACTCATGTAGATGGTCCCCAAAACCCACTAGCTATAGGCTAGGGTTTAGCTAAAACTAGTGCATAGACGACCCAAAAGGGGATTTCATTGGTTCATGTCTCATATAGGGTGGTTGGTACACCAATTCTATCAAAATATTCAACTTCGTCTTTTGCCCCTAAATCCCCCCAAATTACCTAGATACCTCGGAGCCCTAAATTTGTCCAAAATTCTCAAATCCACCCAAAATACCCAAATTTGTTCAAAAATCATTTCAAACCATTTGAGATACCCAAATTATTCAAAACCATCCAAAAATGCCAAATTTACAAAAATACTCCCAAAATGACCAAAATTACAAAAATACTCTTGGCAACCCAAATTTTCCCAAAACCTCCAAAATCACTCCAAATGTCTCCAAAATCAATTTGGATAATTCAATTGAACCCAATTTGGCCACCATTTTGACCAAAACCCCCAAATTATCTTTAAGGGACAAATTTACCCTAATTTACCTCAAATCTCCATCAATTTAAGCTCAATTTTCTTCAATTTCAATTTTAATCTTAAATTCACCTTTCATATGACCAACCTAAACCAAATCTAAGCTTAATTGGTCCATGTTTTGAGCTCAATTTTGATCTAATTCAATTTGAATCCTAAAATCTTCATGACAATCCTACATATCAAATTTGACCTTCAATTGTTCTAGGTGAAGCCTCAATTTCATTTAATTTCAGTCCAAATAAAAAAAACGTCAAATTTGTCCTAAATTGGCTATGTCCCCAAATTCCACCAAATTGAAAATCTTAACCCCAAAATTGGCACACAATTTATATTAAAAACTCTTCATGATGTTACTATAGACCATTTTCAACAATCAATTTAGACTAAGCCCAACTTTAGCCCAACCTAGACTCAAGTCTAGCCCAACATCCCCAAATTGACCAAAATCCCCAAATCCTTCAAATTGAACCCTCAATTGAACTCAAAATCATTTCAATCCTTCAACAAAAATCTTCATAACAATCATCTACACAATGTTGATCAATCAATTGGGCTCAAAATCATGACTAGTTTAACCCAAACCCAACTTTTAGCCACTTGGACCCAAATTAAACCCATGCAACAAAATTGACCTAGCCATGTCAAATTGATCAAGGCAAGACTTCTACAGCCAACTTTTGGATCCTAGTGACCAAGCTAGACTCACTTAACCCACCCTAGATGAGCCATGGACCAAAGGTCCCCTCAGTCAACACATTTGTTTCCTTAATTGCTTAAGCCAAAGATATATTTGTCAAAACTCATCACCAGCCCAAATTAATTGTTGTGACAGATTCCTATGAGGTTCCTGAGCGACCTAAGCACCTCCCCTGCCATGGCCAGCCACCTAGTAGCCGGAGGAGCCAAACCCGAGAGCCCCAAGCCAAGTTTAAAACTTAATTTCACCCATCCAATGTGTCTAACTTTGATTGGCTTTAACACTTCAAAACAATCCACCTAAGCATCATTATGCACCCCTCAATTGGTCATAACAGCCACTCTAAGCTGTTTTATTTAAACCTCACTCACATGGCCAAGAAAAATGGTGCTGAAATTTTCTCAAGGAAAGCTTACCTAATTGCTCTCATAGCCTCTTTGAGACCTCCTCAATGCAAACCAACCACTTCCTTGCCTTAATCCCCATCGACAGAGCTCAATTTTTTAGTTTGATTCTGGCTGGAAACAGGACAAGTTTGGCCACACCTCCACATTGCACCAAATCTCAATTAAACTTGCCCACACCTTCACCACAGTGAAAGAGGACAAAGTCTTATCAAAGCCCCCTCACAGACAGCCTCTACCATACACTTTGATCAACACCCAAATTTGGTCTTGGTCGAATTTGGGTATAGGGATTTCATTACAGCAAGAGGCTTCATCCCTAGCCTCCTTGGCCCTCCATGAACGTGACGAGCAACTCTTATTGAAACTTCCCTTCTCAAAGCAAAGGTGTAAACCTCCTCACTGTCCTGAGCTTGTTTTGATTCTACACTTGCATAAATCTAATTTAATGGCAAGTTTATCATATGGATATGTTCGTCTCACTTAGACAAGTCTATAGGATCAAACCCGAACGATTTTGGTTGAGAAATGAGTGAGATCATAAGGTTTTAGGGTTAACGGTCACGGGCTTTGGCTATCGGGGACGATGACGGGGAGCTGTTCGATCAAGCGTGCATCGGATGGACGTACGAGATCGAGCCGAACAGCGCCTTCGTACATGAGCGGGTTGAGTCAACGCTGAGGTGGACGGCGGCGTCGAACCAGAGGACGCCGCGTGGAGCTTCGGAGCCGCCGCAGGTTAACGCGGCGCCATGTCACTTAAGTAGAAAAATAGGAATTTTTCTATTTATTTAATTTTTCATAACTTTGAAAAATCATATCTTTGCATAGAAAAATTATAAAAATAAAATAAAAATATCATAGTGCTCAGTAAACATATGGGAACAATGTGGAAATGGTTTGAAGTTTATTTGATGTATATTGTATTTTTAATTAATTAAATATTGTTCTAAGTATTTTGATTCTCCATGCATTCAAGTATTTCACCATGGCTTGATATTTTGGCATATTGTTGCCTCTGTCATGGGTGATATTCCCTGATTTTTCCAAAGTCAGAGGAGACCCCTAACCAGAGATCTATATTTTTCAAATTCATGCATCTAATTTGGAAAATTAATTAAGATAATTAGCATATTACTTAGAAAAATCCAAAAAAATTTTGGTAGGTTCACTGTGACCAAAAAAACCCTAAGAAAAATTTGTGATGAGCCAAGTCATTAAGAACACACCTAATTTTCATAAAAACCTAAAATACAAAGGAAATTAATTTGAGAAAAATAAACATCTAAATGACTTGCTTTTAATTCTCCAGTGTAATTTAAAGTTCAAAGGACACCCCATAAAAATTTCAAAACATTTGGAGTTCATTTGATAAACTAATTTGATTTTCTAAGTTAAATAACACTTTTAACACTTAAAATAATAATAATAATTAAAATACAACTCAAAAATTTATGAAATTGATTTTGGGAGCTCTTTGTGAAAAGATGAATTTTCTAAAAATAGAATTGTAATTGAAGTTTCACTTCTAAGCATATTTTAAATATATAAATAATTAAAAAAATAATAAAAAACATAAAATTAATAAAATTCATGAAAATAATCTAAATTGTCTCCTAAGCACTTAGAAGCAACTAGAATATTTTTTCTAATTTTCTAAGTGAACATATTGAATTTTAAAGCTTAAAATAATTTTTAAAGGCTAAAAATGAATTTTCCTTAATTTCTCACTAAAATAATTCTAATAATTCAAAGAAAAATCCTAAAAATATGAAATTTGTTTTTCTGGGTTCTTTGACCTCAGAGAGATTTAATAAAAATATAAAATTTAATTTTTCACATTTAAAATATTTTATAATTAATTAATACTCCATCACTTAAAATAATTCTGATAATTCAAAAAAAACTCAAAAAATCATGAAATTTGGTCTAAGTGGTTTTTTGGTCTAAGTCTACCTCCACTAAAAATTTAAAGTGATTAGACTTTGCCTTGGTAAAGTTATTGAATTTTCTTTTTACATGTAAATAATTATATAAACTAAATTAAATTTTGGAAAATCACATTTTCTCCTGTGATATCTTTATTGACCCATGAGTGAGGTAGGATAAAAATTCCAAAGATATTTAAATTAAATTTGATGAATTATGAAGTGATAGAGCCTTCGGGGCAAAGATATAATTTTGTAAAATTTGGTTTAAATTAACATTTAGGCTTAATTCAAGGAAGGGAAATGGGCAATCTTTGATCTTAATTAACATGTTCAGATGATTAAAACACAAAAAATTAATTGGTAGAAACCAATTTCACTTTTCTTAATTAAAGAATAAATTTGAAATTTCTTAAATCTCTTAAATCATTAAAATTTGGAGGTCTATTAAATTAAATGATCCTAGACTTAGGGGTATGATTTTGGATGTTCATAACTCACTAATTTAATACTCATATTTGGTGTTCAAATGATATTCAAACGTTTTGATGATGAATTACTATCACTTAAAACTCAATTTCTTTCAAAAATTACTAATGTATTCACCAAGGTCTTAAGAGTTTAGTAGTGACCTAGGCTAAATCAAATTTGGGTAAATGAGGATTAGAAAAGTGAATATAATTAGAAATTGAACACCTTTAAAAAAAATAAAAATAAAATAAAACACTACAAGCCCAAGTTAAAGTTAAAATTGGCTAAGTTTCTTAATAGCATTAACTTACCTCTTTTAGAATATTTCCATGAATTTTATGATAAATGATAATCACCTTACTCTTAGGAATAATAGAAACATCGATGTTCACTAAGCACTAGAGGTATTTACATGAGGAATTATTAAGCAACATAATAATTTTAAATGAGCTCGAGACTTTTCACCAGGCGGTGAGATGGAAGCATGGACATGCTTCCTCCTCCCAACCTTTTGGATACCTCGAAGATATGCTAAATTTAGTATGTTTTGCTTAATAAAATCATCCTCAAATGAATTAATAAGGGCTCATCAAGACATGATTTAGGATTTAGTAGATCACCGGAACCTTATTTGCCCGTTCTACATAAAATGTTTTTAATATATAAATGCCCTCAAATACATTTTGAGTTTCAGTTGAAGATGACGGCAAAACCATCCAGGTACGCTTTTATTGTAATTTATTTTACATGCATTTATGGTTTCCCGTACTTTACTTTTTAGTACGTTACTGTATTTACTCATCTGCATGTATGAACAAAAACACAAACATGCATATTAAACAACGATGTCACCGTAAATGAAAATCAAAATTGCTAAGATAGCCGCAAAACTCAATACCAAAACCAAAACTAAAATTAAACGAGATAAAATTCACCGCCACAACATTCAATATAAAACAACTCAAAATTTAATCACAAACATCACAGAACAACAATTGCAACTAAATTAAGACGTCTCTATCGGATGATCGGGAATCCCTTAGAGGAGGTAACATATGGTTGCTAACAAAGTTTCTCACAGTTTAAATAAAAGTATGGAACTCATTCAGTTGAGTTTCGTAAATTCATTTGGACTAAGTGAATCTGATAGAAAATAGTGGTACCGAAACGAGGGAACCGTAGGATCCTAACCGGTGTCGCTCTGATCAACTTTAACATGCCCCATAAAATTTAAAGAACTTTACCCATAGGGTCATCTGATTTGACATCATGACCTGACACATTAGAAAACTTAAACTCGTCACGGCAAGGAGCTTGGAGCTAGCATGGTGGGCAGCACGATCATCTTCAACAGCAAAACATGTTTTCCCCAGTTAAATCAATTTCCTTTCTTAAAATTAAACAACCAATCCATAGGACTTCGAGGTAGTTTGTTTGTGCAACATAAATCCTCACATCATCTTTAGACCTTTGTACAGTTATGATGTACAATATAAGCACTAACTCGTTTTAGGATTCTGAGATTGTCATTCGTCACGACCTAAATCCTCACATATTTTAGGTTATTTGTGTGATCGTTACAAACGAATGTAAGTCCTAACTAATAAAATTGGCAGAATGAAATATTCAAATTCTCTCTAAACTGAAGTCAAACCATAAGATAACTTTGGAAGTCAACGAAGTTTTCCTCTGGATATATGACATCCCCTAGTTCTTCCTTCTATTGGATTCTACAATAAAATATTCTAAATTTGAGACATTCTCATTTCACACATCATTGTCGTATTTCATTAAAAAGTCTTATCTTCTTGAACTCATTGAAAATAATATTTCTCGATTTTTACCGAGGGTTTTCTTAGGTGACTTCGGTTATCTAAGATGTAATTAACTATAGGGGTTTGTCCTTATCAGAAGCTTTTCCAAACCAGCTTAAGATAAACTATATTTGATTCTTCATATTAAATAGGAGAACTTGTCGACAAATAAAACGGTTTCGCAGACTAAACAAATGTCATATATTTCTTAGTTTATTTGATCGAGTCTCATCCTCAAGTCTTGTGTTTATCATTCAGAATAGATACAGAGTTTGAGGTGTAGTGTTCTTTCATTTAAACTATGAAAAATATGGGATCAGTTTGATTTCATATTTTTCTAAAATTATATATATATGTAAATTAAACGTTATTCCGAAGCGGGTGACGAGATTTCGATTCCAACGATCGACAGCTTCCAACAGGCAACTCCTAAACCAAAATAATGTCGACAATTTTTTTGAGATCCGTGCTAACGGTTTTAGTGTATACATATTCATTTTATGAATTTTCTTGCTACTTGAAAGCGACGTCTACGATAAGAACAGAAAAATTATTAACGTTCAATATTACTAGAATCAACAACTTTAATTCAATAATTAACTCCCCTTAGATGATGTGCCCAGAGTGCTCTATAAATAGAGTCCAGTTTAGACATTGCAAACGTTGTCGTTATTCTGCCTTGGATAGCGCCATGGCTGATGGTTCGAGTCGAACCCTTTTGGACCCCAAAATTCTAGCAAATGTAGGCTACAGACCCATGGCTTCTATAAAGAAGGGTAGAGTTAAGAAAAGGAAATAACAAAGCCCTAACCTGTGTTGACTGATCAGGTTGACTAACCTGGGGATCTGGAGGGGCAGGCGTTGAGATTCCCTTGCCAGGAGACCGTGGCCCTTGAGCCCGATAAAGGTGTGGCTCTGAGGGCCAGCAAACCCTGCTTTTTTAATACACCGATGAGGGTGAAAAGAGGGCTGAAGGAGCAGAGATCGGCATCTTTCCTCAGCCACTACTGAAAAAAGGTGGAGGTGCCTCAGTATGACGGGGAGAGAAGTTTTTCAACACCTTTTCTTCAATGGATAAGTTTATGGGTACGTTAAAAAAAATTTAGTGTCAACTTAATGCAGACAAGTTCGTTGGTTCGGAATAATGCTCGAATGAGGGACCACCAAAAGATGCGATTGAACCGGTCCCTAATGTTGTGGTCAGGCCTCAGAGGGTGGTTGTCGTGCCTTGAACCTTGAGGGGAGTGGTCGCAGCCCAGGCCTATGTCTTTATTAGGCCCCATTCTGTCAGCTTCTTACCAAGCTCCATATGATTGGCAGAAACTCCATTCCAAGTTTACAGGATTTCGTTCGAAAGTGGTCGGCCCCTCAATAGGGGTGTTTTCCGTTCATTTTTCTCTTTTTTTATTTTTAAAAGGAGTCGACAGCTTCTCGATCGTCGTATACTTCCCCCATTCGAATAAATCTCCCTCCCGAACCATATAAATGATTCGAAGAGGAGAGGAATCGAATAAGAAGGGACATACGACAAAGAGACAAGCAAGAGAAAAAGTAAAACGTGGAGAGTCTACGCGCGATAA
>JXCR01002281.1:15578-26571 GCA_002079205.1 Phalaenopsis hybrid cultivar
GTCCTGAAATCCCCGATCAGCAATCCATGAATTGCATCATCCACGGGAACCTCGGTAACCCTAAGGTCAAAGGAAAGAAACTATATCCTATGACTACAAGTTTGAGCTCCAAGAGGTGGGACTTATACCTGCTGAAATAGCAAGGATGCCTCGAGAAAGAAAGAGAAAGTGGAGGTTCAACTACAAAGCTGGAAACACTCCAAACAAAAGGACTTACACCCCGTCTGGGTCAGGGAGCCTTCAAACACCCTAGGTGCACTAGACAACCACCTATACGAAGGTATGTTGGGCCAGTCAGGTTGGAAAAGTACGGGGACTCCTCCTCGGGACATGCAAACATGAATGCAATTATCTAGAGTGATCCTAAATATTGTGGAGGTCCTACTAATATATGCAAGAAAGTAAATGTTACAATTTTTATATTCTGAATATTTTAATCCTAAATTTTAATTATCTTGAAGATTTTATTTTGGATTTTGTAGAAAATTACAATTTTAGGGTCCTTAATGAGCCTATGTTGTATCGTGAAATCCCAGATAAAAAACAGAGAAAGAAAATAAGAAAAACACATGCAAGTGCAGACATGCAGCATGATGCAAAAATAAAGCAAAGCAACAAGTCAAACAAATAATCAATAGGCCGGTGACGCTGGGTCGGCAACATATCCCAGAAAAGAAAAGGGCGGCCGGACTCCGCATATACATGCCCGGTCCTAATTTTATACATCAATATAAAATGCAAAATTAAGATACGGCGCACGAACATCTGCTCCTGGTCCCCTCCACGTGGTTCCCGTGCTAAACGTCTCGGAACCCGTGTCCGTATTTTATTTCTGTTACAGGACTCTCCTAGACTAAAAAAAATACATAGGAAAATAAAAGACTCAATCCTGCATGAAAACAAATGTCAACGGGAAAGCTCACATACAAATAACGTATCATGAGCAATGCCTTAATGGTGGGGAAGCTAATAGCACCTGCAAACAAAAGGGTCAGAAATCATTACTTGCTCCCCCAATAGCAATACCTGTGTCTGTGCATATAAATAGGCATGACTCCTTGCAAAAGAACGCCCTAACACACTACCATACATATGCAACATGCAGTCACATCACAAGCATAATGCAAAAAAAAGATATCTGGCTAGGGCAAACAATCCAACAGAGAACAATAGCCAAGTATCAAAAAGACTACCTAGCACCCTAAGTCCTAGCCTAGCACACCATCTAACGAAAAGTGCATCAACCTAGTATCTAAGTGTGGGGTAAATTTTGGTATGGTATGACTTTGACGGGGTCACTTTACTGGCCCCATCCTAAGGATCCAAAAAAAAAATCTAAAGAGTGTCACAAAAGAGAATGACACTAGTTAGATTCATTGGATTCTTATCACAGTCATACTCATGTCAGTCCCGATAACTTAACTCGCATTGCTCATTGGGATTGACCCAGCGAGCAATGCTCGTTAAGGCATCGCGACTAACACGGGAGTCACTCTCCTAACGGGTTCGGCTCGCTATCCATGCAAATATGCAAATGCAAATACTAATGCAGGCAAATCAAACATATAAGTAGTGATAAAGAGTATGTCGGTAAGGCAGTGACTCATAGGAATGGGCATACCATAGCGGTAGTGGCCCTAAAAAGATGGGCATGCCGTGGTGGCAGCGGCCCTAGAAGGTATGCCGATAAGGCAATAAAACAAAGGTGAACATACCATGGTGGTAGTGGCCCTAAGAAGATGGGCATGTCGCAGCGGCACGGGCCAGAAAAGAGGATATACCGGCGAAGCAGTGACCCGGTGGTAGGCATGTCATAGCGGCAAAAACCCGAAAAAAGGGTATGTCGGTAAGGCAGTAAACCGAAGATAGGCATGTCGTAGCTGCAGGGGCCCGAAAAGAGGGTATACCGGTGAGACAGTGACCCGGTGGTAGGCATGCCGTAGCGGCAGGGGCCCGAAAAGAATGTATACCGGCAAGGCAGTTGACCCGGAAGAATGCAACTCAAGTAGACAATATCTATCATGATCATTCAAACATACAGATGCAAGGCAAGATGCAATAATATATTCATGCATATGCGCTACAACATACAAAAATGCAAACACACATGCAAGGCAATATGGTGGTGCAAGTAATTGATCGACTGGGTCGAGTAATCCAATAAAACCAAAGTGTTGTATCAACCCACTCAGGGAAGCCGATTAAAATGAAATGAAGTGCTCACCGGTCCAGGGCGGCCGGACGGAGTGAAGTGAGGTGCTCGTCCGGTCGGGGTGACCAAACGAAGCGAAGTGAAGTGCTCGTCGGGCTGGGGCGGCCGAACAAAGCAAAGTGAGGTACCCGTCGGGCCAGGACGACCGAACGAAGCGAAGTGAAGTGAGGTGACATGCAAAATGCAACATGCAAACATAAATATGTGATAGGGAACCATTCTCGCGCTAACGACCTTACCGGGGAACCTAGGGTCAATATATAAAAATATGTTAATTGTAGTCTTTGCTTTGGTGAGACAAGTGGGGGAACTTCTCCATGGATCTCCAAAGGGGAGAGGAGAGAGACTTTTTTTTACCGTTTCTTTATTTTTTTTGGAGAGAGAGAATAGAGGTAAAAAAAGAAAAGTGAGGTACTTTTTTTTTGAGAGAGAGAATAGAGGTAAAAAAGAAAAGTGAGGTACTTTTTTTTTTACCGTTTCTTTATTTTTTTTGGAGAGAGAGAATAGAGGAGAGAGGGAGGAGTTAAGCAGTTTTTCTTTTTTTTAAGGAAAATCTTTTCTTTTTTTAATAATAATAATAATATTATTATTATTATTAGTATTATCTCTCCGCATCTTTTTGTCGAACACATCATCGCGATAAAATGAACGTCTCCCTGAGGTAAAATTGACATTCTGCATGTGACCGCGCAGTCCGTTTCGTCATTCGGAATCGTTTGGGCCACTTTTTCGACTATCGTGCCCAAAATGATAATTTATATATTTTAAGCTCGCACGCGAAAACGTGGTGCAACGAGCGTCGTTTCCAAATGGAATCGACATTCCGGACTCACTCACGTGGTCTGTTTCGTCGTTCGGGGTCATTTAGGCCACTTTTTTGTTGATTGGGCAAAAAAATGATAATTTGCATATTTTAAGCCCGCACGTAAAATTGTGGTGGAACGAGCGTCTTTTCCAAGTGGAATCGACGTTCCGAACTCACTCGCGTGGTCCGTTTCGTCGTTCGAGGAAATCTGAACAAGCTCGCTGGTGCTCAGGTCAATTTGAGCCAAATTCGTGCATGGCGCGCGATAATAAATTTTCGCCGATCACAGGTGGACACCTTATACTTATGACATCCAAAAATTGATGTCAACAAGGGGCGGAGATAGCAACCCTGTAGACGAAGGTCGCCACTTTGCGGAACAAGCACGACGAGGTGTTGCGCGAGCAAAGAGCACTTCGCGAGTTGATTAACCTATGCAAGTTCCACCTTAAAGCTCACCGACTTGAGCAAATTAGGATAGGAGGGGTGATGGTTCTCTGAAGGCTAACTCAGAAAAGATATATCCCGACTAAGGCCTTGAAAGACCTGCTCGTAAAATATTTTAATGTAGACCTGTAATAATGTTATTTAAAAATAAAACGGCATTTGAATAAGTTTTGAAAAGATGTTTGGTACAACACTTGTAATTATATGACTCTTCGTTTCACGCGCCCTCCATATAAATAGGGCATGGAACTGATGCTTCTTACTTGATGCATTCTGATTTAAGCCTCCGAGCTTTTAATTTTCCTTCTTTTCTCGTTTTGTTTTCCGACCGCTCTTTGTTTTCGGAAATGGCACCGAAGTATTCCCCCACCCTCATCGGCTCTGTCAAGAGCATTGATCACTCGTTTTTGACAGAGGCGAAGCGAAGGAGTTGCAAAAAAGAAATGTGTTGCATGACACTGCCACTCTTCGCAAGTTGTTGCGAGCGGCTCGAGTGACAGACTATGTGGGGAACAATATGATTTTTTATCGAGGCCAGTTCAAATAAGGCCTCTGAGTTTCCTCTAGGTGATGAGCTCCGAAGAAGCTTCAATACATACGAGGTTATTCCGACACAGATCCATAGCTGTTGTGATGACCTTCATCCTCTATTGTCTTCGGGAGAGCATCTTCTGTTCTATTAAACTATTCACGCATTGTTTTTCGTTCAAGATTGATATGGAGGGATTTGTCATGTTTTTGACGAGCAAGGAGCTCCACTTGGTGAGAGTAGAGAATAAAATAAACGAATGGAAGAAGAAATTTTTCGTCGGTTCTTGTTTCGGCCATGGGGAATCCAAATCGATCCGTCAGAGAAAGCAAAGCGCATGACGAAGTCCCTTCCGGAGAGCATGGAGGTTGATCAGACAAAGTTGATCGGTCGCTGCCTCTCGGTCCCTCAATACACCGCAGAAGCGACGGGTCATATGACTGAGGACTTGTGGCGACTCTCCAACACCAACAAGCATATCCGAGCGAGGGCAATGAAGGAGACTAGTCGTTAAACTTCAGAAGCATAAGCATCCCACAGCACCAGATAAACTAGCAGAAGAGGGGGACCCGCCTCCTTATGCTGCGGCCTCGAGCCATATCATCTCTGTGTTTGAAACTATTGTTGTTATTCAAGAGACAGTGACTAACAAGATCAATATTATTCTTTGAAAATGTGCTTCTCATCTTGTTGATGCAAGGGAAGGTGATGGAGAAGTGTCTGCTTCTAAGGGAGCTCCAAAAGAGACCATTGTTGCAGCTCCCTCCTCTACTTGAGCTGGCGGGCAAGCTGGCGTGTCACCAACCGCCGTCGCTCAGGGGTTCTTTCTTGGTTCCCCTGTATGAGCGGGGCAAGGCAAGCCAGTTCGCTCCTTCTACCACATCTAGCTCCTCGTCAAGGGAGTGGACTTCATCTTCCGAAGGTGAGGTCGCATCTTTGTCCGAGAGAACAGAGGTACTTTGACTGGGAAAGGAGCCAAAGGAGGAAGCGGACATCCCTCCCCCCCCCCCTCCGTTGAAGTGTGGGAGAGCATGCGCAAGAGTGTCAGAATGGTATGGCAAGGGGCTGGCAAGCGGTTCGGTCTGCTCGATCAGCCTTTAGACTAGTACCCGCAGACGACCAACAATAGGGAACTGCCCCCGGCTTTGCTAAACCTATTGCGGTCTAAGGCTCGGGCACACTTAGTGTTATAAACGAGTCGAGCTTCAGCGAGCTCATGCTTGGCTCATGTTCGGTTCATTCGAAATTGCTTGAGTTTGAAATCAGCTCATGTTCTAAATTGGCTCGTGAAAAGTATGTTTGTGGTTGGCTCGATTTAAATATTCTTGTTCGTGTTCGGTTCGTATTCAGCTCGAAATTAACTTTTTAAAATTAATTAGAAAAAAAAAAGATGTAGAGTGTTGGATTCGAGTTTTGACCAAATCTATTCAAGAGAATGCGTATAACCAAATTACCATACGAGTTATTAGGATTTAAACTTTAATATAAATATATATAATATATTATTATATAAAAAATATATAAAATATATCAATATATAAATAATTATATGTTTTTTTTTTATTTCAAACTAAAACAAGCCATATATTAGCGAAGAAAGAGTTGTTCGTGATCTGCTCATTTATAATTCGATCTTAAAAAAATTGTTAATGTTCGGCTCATTTACTTAACGAACAAGCCGAACACGAACTATTCGCGAACAACGACCTTTTTTGACATCTCTACTCCAGAGACGACAACCCAACCGGATAGAAATAACAAGACGTCTCGACCGATTGACCAGTGCAGCAAATCGACACATAAGATGAGCACATGATCAATCATTAAACACAACCAATCCAAAAAGAAAAGCGTGAACTAACCATTTTTCCTCGTATGTTTTAAAAAAATTGGAATAAAAATATATTTTTTTTCTTCGAAAAAAATAAGAACGAAAAAGAAGAAGGGAAAAAATATATTATTATACAGGACCCTAGAGGGTGGTCGGCCCTTCTTCGCTTCCCGAATCTTCCTCTCCTTCGGAACTTTCAGTCAGCTCGTCCTGAGTCAGAGCAGAGAACTCTTTCTGGTCACAGAAGTTAGGACCGACAAAGCCACGACGAACGAATTGCTAAATGGCATAATTCACCCCAAGTTTAAGGTACTCCGCCCGATCGCCCTCATGTTATTCCTAGGAAACCAACAAGGCAACCTTCTCCTTGAGCTCCGCGTTTTCTTTCTTCAAAACTGCGACGGTGTCGAGGGATTCTTTGTTGGTCCTGAAGGAATTGTTGAACTTCAGCTCCCAAATGTCTCAACCATCGCGGGCCCTTTTCAGATCCGCCTTCAGCGAGGCTTCTTTCTTCTGAGCTCCTTCCAACTACCACTCTAGATGGATCAAGGCTAACCCCAGAAAATGGGAGTTTTGTGCAGCCATCAGTTGCCTCAGCTCCACATTCTGGAGAAACTCTTGACGACAAAAACATCCCCTAGAGCAAGTTGTGTACCGTACATCCATAGAATAATGCAATAAAAGGCAAAGCGAAATAGTAATAAAAAATGAGATAAATATATATATATATATGAGGTAATTTTTTTTGTGATATGTATATGAAATTTAAAATAGAAAAACGATCTTTGATGAAGCAAAAAAATTAGAACGAGAAAATTCACACTAGAAAAGAACAACAGGGAAACACAGATTTATATGGTTCGGCAAATTGCCTACATCCACGGAGTTGCAGAAGATTTTACTACTTAAAGAATTTACATCATTCGATCTTCTCGACTTACAAGAGGAATCTCTCACTTCGATGTTCTCTCTCTTATTCTCTCTCTACACCGAGATACACTGAAGAAGATAAACTTACAAAAGAAAAAAAACTTAATTTCTCTTCTGCCAAAAGCAACAAAAAAAATCAATGGAGAACCATCTTTTTCTTCTTTCTTTTTCCTTCTGACGCAAGGAACTATTATTTGCACTTCTCTTCCACGGGAGCTCTCCCGTGGAAGTCCGAATAATAACAAAAGGTCGTGCTTCAAAAACTTAAAGGAGAGTCGTGCGATGTCTTTTATCGTGAAACTGAAGGCGGGAGCAGTTAGGAAGAGGCAGGAGCAGGTGCTGTCGGACGGGAGTCGCGACTGCTCGCGATCGGGAGAAGGCGGGAGTTGGATAAACCTTTTTTATTTGTTTTAACTTAACCGGGCTTCACACTTAACAAATCTCTCACTTGAATGTCGGTGCACAGGCAGCAACATCTCCTACCTCAAGCTGATATCCTCCACTGACGGCGTCGTATTTTTCTTCAAACATGAATCCTCTATCTCTGCAACTCAAAACCTATGTCTTTACACCAGAAGACCAACTGAAACCGTGCACAACTTTTGTTTCTAATGAGTAACAGCCTTAGTCAACATATCAACATGATCAACATAGCTCTGCACCTCTAAGTTATTTTTTGGGTAACTTTTGTCTCTGCTTACAATTCTCACTGCATGGGCAATATCATGTCTCTGTTGAAAGCCTTTTTCAACAAGCCTAGTTTTGTACATCTTACTGCTATCAAGCTTAGTCTTCACTCGGTACACCCACTTATTGTGTAATGTCTTATTCTCTGGTGGAAGTTTTGTCAACTTTCACTTGCTTGAACTTTCATTTTAAAAAATTATTTCATAGCTCTGTGGTTCTTCATCATTTGTCTATGGAACAATAGAAATGAGTGCCCCGGACTCACTCTCCTCTTCACTTCCATCATCAACAGAACAATGAACTGTCAGCAATAGTGCATCATATACTTCTTCATATACCACATTTGCGCTATCATTCTCCATATTCTTAGGATTCTCGCAGTTTCACTTCATGTGGTCAGCCTTGCCACAATTCCAGCAGGTTGACTGCAGACTAAACTTTGAATTTGACCTCTCTATTTGAGTTATTGTCATATCATACCTCTTTGAAACCAACATTTAGTATCGAACTCGTACCTGAGATCTCGTCAGAATCTTTTCTGCGCACCTCCTCAGTCAAAATCAAATCACGAATATCATCATATTTCAGTTTAAATTCACTTGCAGAACTGCTAATTGTCGTCTTCATGGATTTCCAACTATTTGACAACGATGCCAACAATATCAGTACACTTATCTCATCATCAAAATCACGACAATTGATTTGTGATAGTATTGAAATCATTCAGATGTTGAGCAACAGAAATACCTTTTGTCATCTCAAGTTAAATAACTTCTTCATCAAATACACTTTGTTATTCGTCGATGATTTTTCATACATACCTGATAAGGTTGTCATGAGATTTGCAGTCGTCCTCTCCTTGACGACAAAGTGTGCAACGGACCTCGATAGGGTCAATCGAATAACCCCCAAAACTTGTCGATCCAAATAATTTCATTCAGTCTCATCCATCCTTTCAGGTCTTTTCCCCAATAACGGAAGATAAAATTTCTTCCCGTAAATGTAGTCATCTATCTGTGTTCTCCAATAACTAAAATTCGTGACATAAAATTTATCGATCCCTAAAACATTCACTTCATCTGCAGTCATCGTCTTTCCTCAGATCTGAAACACGGCTCTGATACCAGTTGTTGTGGTATATATATGAAATTTAAAATAGAAGAACGATCTTCGATAAAGCGAAAAAATTGGAACGAGGAAATTCACACCAGAAAAGAACAACGGAACACACAGATTTACGTGTTTCGACAAATTGACTACATCCACAGAGTTGTTGAGAATTTTACTACTTGAGGAATTTATATTAGTCGATCGTCTCAACTTACAGGAGGAATCTCTCACTTCGTTGTTCTCTCTTCTTCTCTCTCTACACCGAGAAACACCGAAGAAGATAAACTTACGAAAGAAATAAACTCAATTTCTCTTCTGACACAAACCAACAAGAAGAAGTCAAGGGAGAACAATCTTCTTCTTCTTTCTTCTTCCTTCTGCCGCAAGGAACTACTGCTTGCACTTCTCTTCCACTCTCCCGTAGAAGTCCTTCCACTCTCCCGCGGAAGTCCAAAGAAGAACAAAAGACCGTGCTTCAAAAACTTGAAGGAGAGTCATGAGATGTCTTTTATCGTGAATCTGGAGGCGAGAGCGGGTGCTGGCGGACGGGAGTCGCGACTGCTTGCGGTTGGGCGAAGGCGAGAGTGGGAGAAACCTTTTTTATTTGTTTTAACTCAATCGGGCTTCACACTTAACAATTCCATTTGATTGTATAGACGGGTCTGTAAAACTACATCCAGAAATAACTAGTCAAATAAATAGGTACTAAGAAAAAGGCATGAGAGACCTGTTTTTATTAAGAAATAAAAAGATCATCAAAAACAACAGAGCCAAAAGTACAAGTACTAACTCACTTATAAATCATAGGAAAATAGGAAGACTATCGAATTAAAAATACCTGAGATGACAAAAACCTGGAAGGAACTTTTGCATTCCCAAGCGTGGAAACTATTTTTAAAGTTCCAATTATCCCCATCTTCTTGTACCTCATATCAGTATTGCTGACCTGAATATTTCAGGGAAGGGTATAGGTAAAATTACAGCAGGCCAAAATAAAAAAATTTAGGTCAGTTTTGGTTTCATTTGCCATGCACATTTCCAGTATTCTAATTATAACTTTTATCTCATACCTGTTTTCTAATTATCATGAACACTTCATTTGCAATGGAAGATTTAACAGTATCAGCTCGAGATCTAGCTGACAGTGCTAAACTAGAAAAGACTTCATAAACCTGCACCGGAGAAGTAGATGCATAAATAATGAAGATATTAGTTGTTTGGCTATGTGAAGACTTAAACTGCAAGAACCTTATGAAGGTTGTCTTCTTGAAAGCACTCCATGTAGTCCAAGATACCTGCAAAAGTAATTCCAAAAAAACCAAACCTTGGGACAAATTAATACCATCTCACATTAACATAGAAATTGAGCAAAGAATGATATAAACAATCAGAACTAAATACCGGTTACATGTGATGAAATTGGGATCAAATCCTCAGTGTATCTAGAACTCAATACAATTAATGTTTCCAGCGCTGAACTAACTTCATAAGCTATCCCAGAGCCAATATGTGTCACTAAAGCGCCCAGAACCTGCATGATATTCATCTGAGGTTTATAAAAAAAAAACATATTCTCCCTGGATAAATAAGCGTATGACACCTGTGAGATATCAGAAACCATTGAAGCATTAATTATATGAATCTCTTGCCATGCATAGAAACGGAGGATGTTCAATTCAATAGATGTTCTAAAGTTATGCCATTAAGTTGATAGGTTGAATGGCCATAATGCAGAGTAGACCCAACTTTCTGTGGTTACGTCAAAAATACAAGGCATTGGGGCTCCTTGGTTTAGCATTTTAAGCCAATGAATAATGCAAAAGGGTAATTTTCATAAAGCTTACCTCTTGCCTCGAGTAAGTATCTTTGAACTCTTCAAATAATGACGTGTATAAGTGAATGCCGAAATTTCTCACTTGTTTTTCTTTACAAGAAAGAAGGTATTCACAAAGAGAAACAAATGATGCGAAGTGGTCCTGGAAGCACAATATGAGAGGACATCAGGTCTTGAAATTCAAAGTAATTTCAACAAGGAAAAACTTCAGTCACCTGATTGCAAGTTTTAGAACACAAAAAAATCACACCTTTACCAACTCCCTTTGCCCAGTAAGACATTGGTCAAACAGAGCCTCACAAAAACAACCATTTACTATTTTCTTCTTAAATATTTTCTGAGCATCTTTCTGTAAGGATCCGCCGTTGCTGTATATGAGCATGAGAAACCATATATCTATGGCCTTATGAAGGCGTGACTGGTCTAGAGACTTCAGCTCTTTCAAAACAGCCTCGCATAGAATCTGAAGTTAGCCAAGTGTACACACACTCAGCAAAGGAAAACATATCGTGACTGAGCAAAAGAAAAAGTAAACGAGCTGCATTGATTACATTCTTGAATCGCAGACTTGATCTCAAGGCATCAAAGATTGAAACTTCCGTGTTTTC
>JXCR01002297.1:0-28460 GCA_002079205.1 Phalaenopsis hybrid cultivar
AAAGGATTTTACTACTTGAGGAATTTACACCAGTTGATCACCTCGACTTACAAGAGGAATCTATCACTCTTCGTTGCTCTCTCCCTTCTTCTCTCTATGTTCTTCTCTCTCTACATGGAGATACACTGAAGAAGCTCTACACCGAGATACACCGAAGAAGAAACACGCACAAGAGAAATAAACCCAATTTCTCTTCTGCCACAAGCCACCAAGAAGAAACCTAGGGAGAAAAATCTTCTTCTTCTTCCTTCTGCCGCAATGAATTGCTTCTCCTTGCACCTCTCTTCCTTTGGCCCGAGGAAACCGAAGAAGAACTAAAAGCATGACTACTAAACTCAAGGAAAGTCATCTGAAGCTTTTCCCACGAACAGGAGGGAGCGAAGAGTTGTTTCACTTCACAAAAGAGGAAGGCGGGAGTGGTTAGTTGTGAAGATGTGTGACTCTCTAAAGCAAAGTAACCGCCCAATCATAGTGGACCGGGCTCCACCGTTTCTAACAAAAATAACAGAAATACAAATACTATAATATAGCCCGATTTTTTGGGAAGATTTACATACATACCACTCAATTTTTATCTATTTATGTATCTACCGCCTAAATTTTGATTTTTATACATACACAAACTTGCCTATACATGGAAAGATGTGCTTTATTTTTTACAAATTAAAATAGTGATACTTTTTGTATGATTTGAAAAGACTTGGGTGCTATAAATATAAAAAAGTAAATGTTAGGTGTCAGATATGTAAATACATAGCAATTACTTGGTATGTATGTAAATGTCCTTATTTTTTTAAGGTAAAGGCATTTGCTTAAAACAAAACAAAAGATGATAAATGCCTTAAGCCCTAGTCATCATTAATTTAACATATCACATTAATAATAGTGACCTGGTTAGATCGGTTTAATTAATTATATACCGTTTCTTTTAATTTTTTTTATTAATTTGGGCTTTTACATACGTACCACCCAATTTCTATATATATATATATATATATATATATCTACATCTAAATTTCAGCTTTTACTCACAGACCCACCAGATTTCGATGTTTTTGACGTTGGCCAGATGATCTGTTAAAAAAAATTAAATTTAAAATGATTGATTTGTTAATACATAAGATTTGGGTGGTGCGTATGTAAATCTCTTTTATTATTTTATAGATATACCAAACGTTTTTTTATTCTAATTTTTTTTATGGTTCCATAAGATTTTAGAATTCTAATCGAATTTTGAATCAAATGGAAGAGAGATTTAAAGTTTGAAAGTTCAATGAAGGTTGAATGAGAGCTGAATTCAATGATAAAATAAGATTTAAATGCTAAAATGATATAATTATAATTCTAAATCGAAGTATTTCATCATTTAATATTCAAAATATGATTTTAAATTTAAGTTTTAGAACATGATGTACATCCAACATATGTGTGGGGGCTGCACGTGCAGGGCTGATTGGTCCTGCCAAAGCGCTTGAGAGAACACATCAACCAAGTTCGAAGTAAACTTACCGACTGAAAAATTAGCTAATAGTAGCATTAATTTCCACTGATAAATACTATTACTGATTGAAAGACGGCTAAGAAAATTTAACACTAGAACTCTGGTCGCAAGCATCAAATAATTTCCGCCCCTAAAGTTTGCGTTTTGCATCTGAGTATTTCTATCATTGGTATAATGACGATGAAAATGATCTAACATGTTATTAATGTCTGACCTTACGTTAGGTTATTTCAGATGCAAAATTGCATCATATTTGTGTTGAATTTTGCAATCATAGTATAGCTTGCAACAAAATCGAACAACTGCATATTAACAGCTGAAGTAACGTTGAAAATTTCACCGCAAATCAGCCGCAAACTTGCAGCAAAAATTATATAAATCATAGCAGAGATCATAACATTCAATACTAACATTGACAATATCTCATAATAGATCTGAAAAACATGTAGGGAAATGGACAATAAATGAAATCATCATGCATAACACGGAAAATCTAATAAATCATTTAATACATCAATTCCTAAAATGTTTGTGAAATTCATCAATATAAAATAAAAACTACATAAAACCCATACGGGACATCATCGTCCTTCTCCTCCTAGGGTAATATACTAAGAGGTCGTTTGCCATGGTGTTATACATTGCACACAGTGGCGCAATTGTGGCCTCAAGCCTCTCAACTCCTGATCCTTGGCATGCAAATCGACATCATATTTCATGTAGCTCTAAAGGTCTCAAAAATTGATCCGACATGCCAGCATGACTCGAACTCGACTTACAAAATCTTGGTTGGGTTGACGTAAATATTTTTCAAGTCGAATTCGGGTAAAAAAATTTGACTTGTTTATTATTTGGGTCAGGCTTGAGTTGAACCCGAAAACCCAAACATGACCTAAATAAACATGAAAGATTGGGTTAGCAAATCAAGCTTGGGTTCTGGTCGGGTTCGGGCCTTAATTTTCGACCCATTTATTATTCGGGTTGGGGTTCGGGTTGATCCTATTTGGGTCAGGTTCAAACCCGACCCGCTGACCAGAAATGACACCCCTAATTTGGCCACATACCTGACAAGTTCGTAATGAGGAAAACGACGACCACCTACTCTGAGCTGAATAAGAGTGCCCAGCCACATAGACCATTTCTTTTTTTTCCAGCAGCTACCCTCCAGATCTCGAACTCAGACTGATTGAAAACTAACCAACCAATGTTATTGTCAAAACCTGTCGAGTTATGACTACAAGAACCTAACTCTAGGCCTTCTAAATGGGCTCATCGTCATCCTATAGAAATATAACCAAGTAATTATCACTTTACATTAAGATTGCAAATAAATTATAGAAATAAAAAGCTATATTACTTATATGGACATGTTGGGATTTGTCATCGACCGACTATAGTGACCCTGAGTGCTGATGGATCCATGCATGTAACTCGGCAGCGGTGCGCTTCCGTCCAAGCTCTTTCCTCCATTCACATGTAAGAAAAGGGTTGAATGTCCAATATTAGTGAGGCACTCGTGCCCTCACGCGGATCCTTAGTTCCACTGGGTCACCTCCCTTTTCTAATGATACTTGAGAGTGATCCACACTTTGCTCAACTTCGTCCATACATCCTCAACTATCCAGATAGATCACTCGCCCTTAGTCCGGATCAATTAAACATACCTTGATTTACTGCCTGCCCCAAACCTCAAAATTTCGTCGGATCTATTGTTGGTGCACAAGATCCCTGCATAAGGACCTTTCAAAATCAATTATGAAGCAATATTTATTAGCAAGAAAATAAAATAAATGTAAGCTCTGAACAAGTAAAAGCACAAAACAACAAAAGTATAAGTACGATGCACCAGAAGTAAAAGCACAAAAAGTAAGAGCAAATGAAAACATAATTAAGATAAAAAATAATAATGTTACCAAGCACAAGTACGACACACTAGAAATAAAGTACCGAAAGTAAATATAAAAAGAAATAGTAAAAGGTTCTTACAATAGAAGAAAGTACTACAAGAGATAACGGGTAGCAAGAAACCAAAATCTAAATTCACATACCAATCTTAGTATGTTTCATCAAGCAAATTAGTTGATGAATTTAAAACTTTTTCATTCATATCATCATTAGACTCCCCGATAACTTGAGTAACCTCTTCATATGCCCTATTTATATCCTAAAAAATAATCCTTTCCTCAGCAGAATCAACCTAAATATGGATATCTAACATTTCTTGCTCCTTATGAGCAAGTTCAATAATATGTTGTATCTCAACAGTCCTTTTAGGTTTAAACTTCATAACAACGACCCAATCAATTTTATCTTTTGCTTTACTACGGTATCTAAGATAACATACCTGACTAGCATGACATACTAGACCAAATGGATCAAACTTCGCAAATTGTATGTTCAATTTAAGTCCAGTGATATCATATGGGTTTAAAGTTTTTGTTCCTCCATTAGGAACATGATCAAACCACTCACAGTTTAATAATATTTTGTATCTCAATAGTTCTTCTAGGTGTAGACTTTATAACAATGACCCAATTAAATTTTATGCCTTGTTCTAATATGATATCTAAGATAATATACTTGACAAGCTTGACATACTAGAACAAATGGATCAAACTTTACATTCATCTGTTCAATTTAACTCTTGTGATATCACATGGGTTTTCAATTTTTGTTCCTCTGCAAGGAGCATGATCACACCACACACAATTCAAAAAAAAAATACATTGCCCTCAACACATCTCAGATATCNGTTTCTCAAATTTATTTCAACGGTGCCATAAATTTGGACACTCCTGAAAAATTTTCAGCAATACCTCACGTAGATCTCCCTCCTCCCTCTCAGAGTTTTTATTTTTTTAGGAAATTTACAAACATAGCACATACTTCTAATATATTTATGTATTTCACACCTAAATTTTTATATTTACATAAATCACACTTTGATATTTTAAAACAACGCATAAAAATATATATTTCACTTTCAAAAAAAAAGTAAATACATAAAAGTTGTGCTATATATATGTAAATTCCCCAAATAAAAATATGATTAGACCGGTCACGTCGCCTTTTCTTGACTCGAGCCATGGCGGTGCAACAAACCGGTCTAATACATCCTTCATGGCTGCGCTGTAAGGCGGCTGACTTATTTTATAGCACGTGGTACAAATGGAAGGCAACCACCGGCGAGCAGAGGTCTAATTGCAACAAATTTCGTCTTATAAAAAAGACATCAAGCCACCTACCTAACTAGATCATGCGTTGGGTTGATTATTGCAAACTCAAAAAATTAACGAAATTATCCAGGTTTATATAAAAAAAGCTCTTAATTTACGAACAACTGGTGTTCGATTAATTTATTAAATAAATAAGTCAAATAAAAAAAATTTTGAGTTCGATTTATAATTATGTCAAACATTAACTGGGATTTATTCATTTGTATTCGATTAGCTTGGCTTGACATAATTAAATTATTAAAAAATTGATATTTATCTATATTAATTTATATGTTTTAGTTAAAAAATTGTAAGTTTTATTCTTTTTAAAAAATTACTTGAGTGTTAGTTTAAAAAATATAATTTTAAGTGTTTAATATTTAAATACATAGACTTGTTAAATATTTAAGAATATGCATATAATTGATGATAAAATCCTCTTTCCGCCGTTCTCATCCTGTCATTCTGCAAATGGGCCCCCATATTTAGCATGTAGGTGTTAGATATGTAAATATTGCCTAATTTAGCGCAATGATGCCCGTTAACACCCCTACGTGAAATAATTCGAGCTAAGCTCAAATAAATTGGACCAAAGACAAATATATGTCACGAACAATTTGAAATATGAGCATATTTCAAACAAAAATAATTTCAAATGAGCAGAACACAATTAGAAGCTCGGCTTGCTCATATCTGACTCATTTGCACCCCGATCCCTAGATGTCTAACCTCATTTGACACTACAAAGAAGGCTGACATTCCTTTATGCAATTGGCCCCTTCGAATGCTACGGTAACATTTGCCCTTCCCCTTCCTCTTGTACTATCTCCCATGCCCTTTGATGGTCCTTTTGCCACGACCTCTAATGAGTTTGATTCCTCTTCAATTTATACCTTTTGAATTTATAAGCGTAAAAAAATTTATCTTCGAACTAAATATCTTATAAAAATAAGAAGATAGGTTGTGAAATTTTTTGTAACTTTAGTTGTCATCAATATTTCATTCTAACTCTTATATAAATATTAAAAAAAAAGGAATGGTCAGAGGCTGTTGTATGAGCCTTCAGCCACTCCTAAAGTGTCTAACATACACGTAATATATATATATATATATATATAAGCTGTCAAAACGCAGTTTACCTAAACATGTAAAGTATGTTTTCAAAATGTTGTCGTAAATTTTTGGTCAAATTAAAAAAAAAATACTTCACAGGGAATTATGAAAGTTTACTTGTATTGGCTAATTTGTAGAAGTATACTTGAGCTCATAAATTTATTTTGTTTAGAGGATGTGCCACAGACATTCAATCATTTGCTCAATTTTAAATTTTTTTAGTAATTTATTCAAATCATGAAACTTCTCACTTTAAACTCTCATTCTGGCACCTGTTTTCATTTTTCCTTCTTTTCTTCTTGTTTGTATTTTTTTTTTAATAGTTCTCACTAATAAATTTAAATTCAACCGTAATTATTTTAATTTTTAAAATTTTATTTGTCTTTTATGCGGGTGATGTTCAAGTTAATTATGTGGTAACGCTTGCATTTAAAAACGTATTGTCGTGTAAAAAAAAATCAGGTGAAGGCAAAATCATCATCAGGACTGTCAATCACAGAGCACCACATCATCATGCACTGCAATAAAAAAAAGCTGGCGCCCTTTGATTTGTTGTTTGGACGTTGAACATCTGAACATAATATTTTCTCTATATCGTTGCATCAAAGGGAAAAAACCCAAATTTATTAAATTCGGGCTTTCCAACTCTCATGAGTACACTAACACCAACATACTATATATATATAAACATCAAACTTTATGCATTAGACATGTAAATGCATAGTAATTGTGTGGCACTAAAAAATAAATTTCTATTAGTAGAGTCATATGAGTAGAAAGAAAACTTAACTTTGTTTTACCATTGTATTTGTAAATAAAATTGATTCCAAGTAGAGTCAAACTTAGATTTAACCAATCATGATTTGATAATTTTTCTAACCAGGATTAGGTTAGTTATTTTGATCCGAACAAATAATTGATCCAATTTTTTTATCTATGTAACAAAATTATAATCAACTCATATTGTATGGTCAAATACCCAACAACTCGATCAAAATTCATGATACTTCAAGATTGACTCATACTGTCATATATAGATCCAAATTTGGTATGTTTAAATGCTAACTCAATAGAATTAAGCATGCTCCTCATCAACCTGTCAAGATGCTTACTAGTTCATAACTTAATCATGGGTGGTCTAAGAGCTCATCCATTTATTTATTCATCATCTCGAACTTGGTCATTAGCTAGGTTAGCAACTCACATACTCAATAACTCGGCGGTTTATAAAAGCGACTTTGAATGCCACATTATATCTTTATTTTATTTTTTCTTATTACGTAGAAAAATCAAAGTTACTCTAAATCTATAAATAAAATGTCAAAATTGAGATTCTACACAAGCTAATGCATGTAATCTATTATACGTAACTTAATACACAAAAACTAACTACATGCTTTGTTTATTCTCTTACTCTTAGCAATAGAAACTTTGGAGCCTCTCTCTCTCTCTCTTTCTTCTGCCTACTTTTTCTCTCTCTTCTCTCTAAGCGTGCTTATCTTGGTGGTATACATAAGAGACAACTCAAGATTCAGCATACATGATTATTACCTATATTCAAACAAAGAGAAGGATGCAACATGTGTGCTTAAATCAACTACATTTTAGATCATATTATTCGTTTGAACAAGAAACCTCTCTAACGAGTAGTTGGTATTTCTCTATTGTTGTTACTCAATTAGTCTTTGCATTTAAAATTCGTAAGATTCACCGATCTTGAACAAATTTGTTGAGAATTTCCCTTAAAGATATACTTTTTTACTAATGGTATGACACTATCTTTGCCGATCTAAACCAACTCCAACCCAGCAATTAAGAACTTAAAATAAATATAACACTGGGCGAAGAAAAGTTCGACTTAGGTAAATTAAAATATTCAATATGTCTAATCTGTCATATTACAAATATATTTATTAGAAGAAATAAGATTGCAATTAAAGGGTAGCAAATATGTCCCATATCATGTGCTTCCCCGATAAGAATTCAATATACCGAGCACTTTTCTTGTTGCATCGGTCATTCTTCTACGCTGATATTTTGGGAGCATTTGGCTTCAACCACTTCCACTTTTCCTAGCAATATAAATTAAATATTTCGCCTTAGAAAATAATTAAGGTAAAAATGATTTGTAACCTTCTCTTGAAAATAAAATTTTAATAAAAAATTGAGAGAAAGAATTAAATATTATGAGTTATTGTGTGTGTGTATATCATATTCTCTTTGAGCATTTAGTCGATGAATAAACATTTTTTTCTCAAGAGCAATATGAAATTAGGTTTTGATATTTCATCAAAAATTCACATCATCATGCACAGATCTTAATGCATGTTCAATGACATTCAAGAGTTAAATTCAAAAGTCAGCTGAGCTCCAATTTTATCAAATTTATGCATCTGGATAATGCAATCCCAACGACAGCAAGCGTGATTTGATATAAGTTCAAATGAGCTCAATTCAAGAATTTGAAAAATAAAAATTTGCTAAAATATCACTCTTTAAGATTATAAATAGACTCACATGCTACAAGGATTCAACCTATTTTTTTACAGTCAAACATCATCAATAAATGTTAAAACGTCGTCTGTTAATAAAAATTTGACAATTTTCCAATGACACAGAGAGCATAGCTAGTTTGCATGTTGGTAATCCATGAATTGACGACATTACTGAGGGCTTAGAACTTTTGACTGCTTATCGACACATAATATCTGTCGATTTATGTTAAAAGAATAACCGTTGGTAAGTCGTCAGTTACATAACCGATGATTACAAGTTGTCGGGCAGTGTCAACAAACATAATTGTTGGTTAGCCGTCAGATAACAAACTGGGGCAAAAGTCATCACTTAATGCTAAAAGAAAAAAATTGTTTGTTGCTCTAAGATATATTTATTGGTTTCACAATTGAAGATGCCTTTGGTTTGTTGTTTGATTCCCGTCGCTTGCCTGTCAGTTAAAACAAATAATCAAACAATATATTGTCGGATGACTGTAAAAAACCGTTAGAAAATTGTATCATGTATAACAAGAATAAGGAATCTTCTTCCTTTCATTACAATTTTTATACCTGCAATCATAACGTAGATACAAATCCAATTATATATCACACACTTTAATTTACAAATGTAATCAGTTATTAAACTAAAATTACATGCATAAAGGCACAAATTAAACACAAATAAATGTAATGCATTCAAACAAAGAATAAAACCATTTATACATAAGTTTTTTAAGCCTTCTATGCCTGAGAACTTAATTCATAGACCCTTTTTTTCTGCTTGCCTCTAATAGCCTCTCTCCATAACAATAGTTAGACTGATCACGACCCTAGATCGTAAGTCCTCTTGTATGCTGGGTCCAACTCTCCTTTAGCTGCTAGAGGTAAAATCAAATTAAGGAATTATTTGAATATTATAACAATTAATCTTGTCACTTATATGTGTCACCTTGGATTTATTGTTAACTCTTGTCTAGTCTAATTGTGGTTTATGAGTACACACATATAGCTCAGTAGTGATTGACACTTGTCCCAACTCAACAATTTACTAAGTTAAGAAAATAGTTAGTTAATTTTATTTTATAGTAAATATTAATGCACAAATTCACTTTTATCAGCCTCCTCTTGTACACTATATGATGGAGCATTCTGTCAATATGTTTGGAGGCGCCCATACCCCCCAGTCAGAGCGCTAATTATCTTTGACCTATTGACTCCTCTTCTGGTAGTTCGGAGCATCCTAAGCGCTGAGCAATGCAAATTCTATTGAGCCAAAAAGGGCACCGACCCTTCTTCCATATCTCCCCAAACATGTCATCAAGATGATCACCCCCTTTATGCTAGAAGCTCCTCTTGATGTGTGCATTGTACTCAGGATGTCAAGATAACTACTTCTACAAAATGAATTTAAATATGTTAGATTGATTATATTTACAAATATATAAAAGATTAATGTGTTGGCTATACCCAAATTTTCTAAACCACGTATCTGGGACTGCTACCTAGATCTCCTTCCGTGGTATATATAAGGCGTCATATTTGATTCTTAGGATATCTCTAATGGCATGAAAAATCTACGTAGAGGCAAAAAATTTAAAAATAAGATATAGATAGTTTTTTTACTAAATTATATATATATATTTGTTACTACTTTCTAAAAAAACATTTGTCTATCCAACAAGCTCGAGCTTAAAAGTGCGGGTCATGTTGCCTGCACCTCTTGATTGGGTACAACACATGAACCTTCACCCAAGTAGATAGACATGCAATAGTACTATGTGGTGGTGTTGGGCTTGTGGGAGGAGAAGCCTTGTACGAAGGGGTGTGTGATGTGACAGATGACGCAAAGGTGAAGGCATGTAGGATGTATCCAGAAAAATGATGATGTAGTACGGAGCAATAAGCAAGTGCTCATCTCCACAATAGTGCCACCTCATCGCCTGACAAGAGCCTTCCGGCAAAGCTAACCTCGACGATGCGCCTTGCTTGGAGAGTGATCATCACCATCCTTAGATGCCATCTGCAACAAGAAAAGGAAAAATAACCTGTGCACATAATTTTAAACATCAGTATGATTAAAATATTAATTGTAATCTACAAATTACTAGTGTTAAAACTCAAATTTTAAACAGTAAATAGAAAATGAAACTTTAAAGCGTAACCTACAAACTACCAGAACTAAAAATATAAGTAATAACATTAAATGGAAGTACAAGCAAAAATAAAGTGCACTTTACGAACTACAAGAACTAAAAATAAAAAATCTACATAGTAAATAAAAAGGAAAACTATAAAGTACAATCTATCAAAACATTGATTAATTTCTTATAGTATTGAAAGAGTTTTTTAACTTACATATCTTAATCAGTACCGTCTGATGAGTGACTAAAGGATGTACTTAAAATTTCTTCATCTAAAGCGTCACTAGAGTCATACTTTGTAAGAGTAATTTCTTCATTTTTCATCACTAACATCATCAATGTTTATATCTTCATGAGTAGAATTAGTTGTATTATTTAAATCTTTTATTTTTCTTTCAAGTAGAGTGGGCTCAGTGGCATTCTTATTATTAATAGTCATTATAGGTTTTCTCATGATGACAACTATCTAGTCAATTTTATCTCTTGTTCTATCGGGATATCAAAAATAATATACCTGACTCCATTTTTGTTCTTTTTGTTTTTTTTATAAGGAGTTCCTAATTTTCCCTTCATCATGTGCTTCCTTTTTTCGAATAAGTTTCTCTTCTGTATCATGCAAATGATCAGAAGAAAAGAGGAATAGAAAAATATGAAATACGGCAAAGACAGAAGAACAAGAGAAAGAAAGTGAAGAACTTCCGTACGTCATATCTCGCTAGGATAGATCAAGCATATATGTCCGAACAAGATCAGACCAAAATAGGTTATGCCAAATATTTATAAAAGAATGCCTGTGAAAGCTTCCCACAACCAGAGATTCAGGTGTGTTTGCCTGTTCTGTGTTCCAAAGTTCTCCCAGTGGAACATATCTCACTTTATTAATTGCATCTTGGGTTGCCCAAGAATACTCTTGATCCAAGAAGTTTTGCTTATATTTAAAGTGACAGCTAGCACAAGGCTATCAAATGACAGTTCTTTTGCAAAGGAAAATTTTGAAGCTTTCAAAGCTTCTGGTAAGCCATGAGGCAGAGAGTGAGTCTCTCACGGTCTCACATGGGTAACAATCTGAACGACACACGAAGCTTATGAAATAACGAGATCATCTTGATGAGATATCATGGTACTTCAAGCACTTTCAGGTCATAAGGGCAAAGGACAAATTTTTGTATCTCAAATGAGTGACAGCTCATCAGTAATTAGGTCATCAAGATGATATCAACAATAGTAAGAGGAGCCACATGGCTTAAAGTAGTTAGTCAAAGGAAGAGACTAGTAATCCCTAACAGGTAGAGGTAGATAGGTCGGAGAACCACAGATTCATCATCCCAAGCCACCAGAACCCTAAGTCTATTTGATTGTGAAGGTAGTCGACCAAACATGTCCAAAATCGGTCAGTAATCTGTGAATAGCGTTATCCGCAAGGACCTTGGTAGTTTTAAGGTCAAAAGAACGAAACTCTATCATATGACTATCAGGTGCAACTCTAAGTGGTGAGACTTATACCCACCTAAGTGGTGAGGATGTTGCAGGAAAGAAAGAGATAAGGAGGTTCAACTACAAAGCTATGAACACTCCCAAAAGTAGGACTTACTTTTTGTCTGGTTTGAGGAAGCATCTAACGCTCTAAGCGCACTAGATAACCACTTAAGTAGAAATCTATATTGAGTCAATCGTGTTGGAGAAAAATGGGGAATTCTCCTCGGAACATGCATATGATGATGTTATCTATTCAAGTCTTAAAATGGAAGCCCTATTCATATGACTTAGGATATGACCATGCATGCAACCCATTTTAAATCCAGTCCGAAGGCCATGCAAGAAAATAGAAGAAGGATTTTGAAAATTTTGAATCTTTTAATCCTAAATTTAAATTTATCTTGAAATTTTATTAGAATTTTGCAAAAAAAATGTATAAATTTTAGGTCCTAGTGAGCCTCAATCATAGCACAAAGTCCTCAACAAACCAAAACCAAATAACGGTGAAACCAGTTTCAAGCACACAAGCATACAAAAAAAGCAGTAAAGCAAGCCATATATAAAATAATAACATATCACAGAAAAGAAAGATAGCCAGAAACCACATAATTACATACCTGGTCCTAATTATGTACATCAAATAGATTTATAATTATGATATGAAACATGAGGAAGCAAATCTTGATCCCTATCGCATGGTTTCACTCACTTTATACCTTGAAATTTGTGCTTATACCTTATTTTTAATACAAGACTCTCTAAAGGACTCTAAAAAGTACATAGGAAAATTAAAAAAAGTACTCAACCTACAACAAAATAATGTTAGCGGGAAAGCCGACAAACATGCAACACATATGAGCCGTGTCTTTTTATCAGGGAAGCTAAATAACATCTGCAAGCAAAGGTTTATTAGAAATCATCACATGTTTCCCCTTTAATGATATTTGTGTGTGTGCATATATATATAAGTACAGTTCCCTGCAAAAGAATGTCATAATATACTACTATGCATATCAAAATTAGTAAACATGCATGCATGTCAAAAGCACAAAAAATAATGCCTGGTTATGGCAACCACGACCAACAGGAGCTATAAAACTACTTAGCATCCTAAATCCTTACCTAACACACAATTTAACAAAAATATTTCCTAACCAGCATATAAGTGTTCAGGGTAAGTCTTTGACAATGTATGACTTTGACAGGGTCACCACACTGGCCCCGTCCTAAAGATACAATGGATCTAAGGGTGTTACCCGAGATGAACTTTGAAAAGGGTTGGTCTTACATGTGGCCTAACTTGCTATATTTATGGATGATGTAATATATAGAAATATATATATATATAATAAGGGCCAATAAAGGCAGACCTGTAACATGCAGAGTGAAATATGTTAGATCCCTTGGTGAGGTCGCCAGCGGCTCGGGTCCGCAAGGGAATGAGGAGCTAGGTCGTCGGTGGCCTAGGTTGCTTTCCAAACTTCTTCGCTCTTTCCAAGGAGATTAACAATCAATTTATAATTTTTTACTGTGATATTTTGATAGTTTTAGCCAAAAAATTAAAAATACTTCGTCAGATCCTCAACGTTGATTCCTTTAAGTATCTGAACGAACTCATAACTGAGTGGCTCTAGACCCATTGAGCTGCTCGTTTTAAAGGTAAACCTGCACAAATTAGAGATTTATTTGGTCTTTTAATTAATATCTAGATTTGGACTCGTTTGGAATTAGAATGGATCATCTTTTGTGCCATTGGACTTAATCCAACTTTTAACTATAACTAAAATTACAAGTACTGTAAAAGGAAGGCACTACATTTATTCTATAGGATATTGAGAAATTTAGGTGTTTGATCAAATGAATTTTGAATGTACTGTAAAATTATAATGCATTTAGAATTTATCTCTAGTTCATTTTTAATTTTTTTAAAATTTAATGATTTGGGTGAATTTCAATTATTTTGTATTTGGCACCAATATATTTTTCAATTACATGCTAAAGAAGTTTTATAATATTGCCATGTATTACCAAATACACTTGTCATTAAACATCTATTCAACCAAATGCTCAAGTACGTGCATAGTTTAGGTTGCATTTAAGACGGCAATGTGGTGTAAGTGGTGTCATTTTGTGATATTTGATAAAATTATATTTTGCCTCTTTTTCTTAAAGCTTTGGTAGAAAGCAGCATTTTCGACATTGCTTTATTATGTATGGTGATTACTAGAAAGTTAGGTTATGATATTTCAAAGAAAAAAAATTATAGTTATCATTATAATTTTTCGAACAAAAGTTTCTCTGAAACAGTCTTAAAAGTATTTTTTTAAATAGTTGCAGCTGCCGGAAGCAAAATGTTATGGTATGACTCATATACCATATAGGGTCAGACGCTGGATCGAAGCGGAGCGGAAAAATCTGTCCAAATTGGGAAATTACGTGGGTTGGGGTGCGGGGGCAAAAGTCCCGTGGTATGGTACAGAGGTAATGTTGTAATTACATATTGTGTCTATGGTTTACTCATGGGGTTATAAATATGTCTATTAGTAACCCCAGAAGGTATCCTCTATTCTTTAACATCTTTTCTGAATATTGAAAGGAACTCGCCGCTCTGCTCCTGAGGACGTAGTCATCTTTGCCGAATCTCGTTAAATCTCTGTGTTCTTCTGGATTTGTGTTGTAATTTTAGTTTTCATCGTTCTAGTTAGAAATCGAATTAAAACCCATTGACACTTTTAAATTCAGGGGTTTCAGAAAAAATCGAATGATTATAATTTCGTTCAGATGATATTTTGGGTTAAACTCGTATTTTTATTTTAAAGTCACATCGTTGACATCTTTTAGTTGTTACATTCATTCTGCTAAAATTCCCATGGGGTGCCCATACAGAACCATTTTATAAGGATAAGGACTCCCATCTTAAAATTATAATTAAAACAAAAAAATCCCATTCAAATGATAAAATTCAAGTTCATAATTATATTTAAAATTGGTTAGATAATAGCTTAATTTTTTATCTTTGTAAAATTAAAATTGATTTGCTCCATTCAAGGGGCATTAACATTCTTATGTATTTACATATTTAATACCTACACAATCATATTTATATATATATACCATTCAAATAGTTAAAATCTCATATATGTAGCACTAGCACATTTAAAAGTGTGTTGTGCCCAAGTCAAACACGTATCAGATGCCGCACCTAGCCTCGACACTTGTCTGACACATCAAAATATGAGCCTAAATTTTTTTCAAGCCCGAACACGTTTGGGACACACCTCGACACCGCATCAGACACGATTCAAGAAAAAATGGCACATGAGAAGCATACCATTATAAATATATGCATAACCCTAATTATACCTCATAGTTGAAATTGTCTCTCATCTCATCATATCAAAGCTCTCTCTAATATTTGTCAAAATCGATCATCCATCGTTCAAATCCAACATCAGTAGTTCCCTTTTTATTTATCGGAGTCAAGCTTCAAAGATCTATCATGCATTCGTCAAAGCTGAGCATTATCGTTCTTATTTGCTCATTGAAGCCAAAGCTAGATCCTATAAAGCGGAAGCCGTAAGCTCCATCATGTTGTGAAATTTAGGGTGAAACACCTCAAATCCAAAAGAAGAACACATAAATTTAACGAGTTTCGACAAAGATGCCTACATCCTCGGGAGCAGAGCGGCGAATTCACTAATTTAGAGGGGTTACATACCCATAGGTGGTTATGTTACACATCTATTTATAGATAAAATCTACAGATAAATTTACAAACACGCTCTCGCTCCCCCCAACCCACAAATCAAAAAGACACACCTCTTCACACCAAGAGACACTCTTTTTCATTCCAGGAAACACACCTCTCCATTTCAAGATACTCCAAATTTTCCTGGTATATGAGTCATACCGAACAATTCTCCACCTTGGCGAATATCCAACCCTTTAAGAGAAAATCTCCACCGTGCGAATATTTAGCCCCTAGGAGAAAAATCTCCACCTTGTGAATATCCAACCCATTAGGAGAAATACATCATGGAGTTTCTTACACCGAAGTGGGTTGGGCAACCATGCCAACTAACAACTACAAACATTCAACATGTTCAAGCAACGCAAGAACTTGTTGAAAATACATGACTTAGTCAACTTTCATGCTGCATTTTTATCATATGATATGATAGAGTGAACTTCACTTACAATTGTACTCTTCAACAGTTTGTAGATATTACCATCGGGTTTTATAGCTCGCAATGCCTTCAAAAATTCTTTGTTGTGCCAAAAAATATTTTACCCTTGTTTGCCAGAATTTGAAGTTCTCTATTTCATCGAACTTCATTATCTCAAATTTTGCACGAGATATTGTCATTTGGAATTAATCCTGCAGTGAACTTTTCTTGTCTTGTATTGAAACAAAACACACTACAAATAAATTCAAAGAAACCTGAAATTTCCTCTGTCAATTTTACCGCAATTTCCTGTGATTCGTGAATCAAACTTTTCACATGAAGCACCTTTCCTATTCGCACAAAAATTCGGCTGAAATACTGCAAACACCAGCCGAACTCCACCTGTCACAATTTCTCCTGCAACAAACTTGTGAACAATCCGTGAAATTTGCGAACTCCACCTATCGCAATTTTTCCTGCGACAAACCTATGAACTCCGCTGCCCAAACTTTATCTATCGCAACTCCACCTGCGACAAATCTGCGAACAATCTGCAAAATTTGCGAACTCCACCTTTCGCAATTTCTTCTGCACAAACCTATGAACTCTGCTAGCCAAACTCTACCTGTTGCAACTCCTTCTGCGACAAAGTTGTGAACTCCGCTAGCCGAAATCCTTTGTTCGCAAAAATCAGGCTCCTGTTCACGGAACCGAACTCCACTTGGAGAACTGCTCCACGTGAACTCCTGCTCTACCGTCTGTGAACACCCAACAAACTGCCCCGTGTATGAGTCTGTTCAAGCCTGTTCGCACGTTTGATCTGCTCCGCAAATTGCCGCAGTTCTTTCCCGAACTGCTTGTCACCTATTCGTAACCCCGAGCTGGTCTGCCTTCTCCGCGGCCTTCTGAAGATTTCCACTCTTCTTTCCTTCCGCGGGCCTTTTGAAGAACTCCTTCTCGACAGAATCCTCCCACGGCAAAACCACGCCAAACTCCTCGAGAACATTCGTGCGAAACTACCGCAGAACTGTTCGCAGAGTTTTACCGAACTCCTCGCATCGTCGCAACTCTTCCTCACATCTGCGATTCGCGAACCCTGGTGCTCCTCTGCGATTTTCGACTGCAAAGCTCCTCGCGAACTCTGGTCGTAGGCCGTTGCGAGCCTTTCTGCTCGAGTTCACTGTCGCGAATCCTTCTCTGCGGAAGAGGAAGAGGTTCGCGAGAACTGCTTTCTGAAAGGCCCAAACTCCTCTGCGTCTGCTCTGATTCGCTGCTCAACTCTTCTACGCGAACTGCTCCTGCGGAAGAAACCCTTCGATCGTGAACTATTCCTCTGTTGCGATCCAACTGCCATGATTCGCCCTGAAAATGTTGTGAACTGCTTTTTCCTCTCTGGAAAATCCTCTCGCCTACGGAAGACGCACCGAAGTCTATCCTCTGTTCACTGAAACCTTCTCATTCGCCAACTCTTCTCGTCTGTCGCGAACTCCTCTTGCAGACCCTGTCGAGATTCTTCTGGCAAACCCAAACTCCTCTATGAAGCTGCCGCAAATCGTCTCCTCCCGCAATTTGCGAGTTTCCCTGCAAAGCGTCAAAGTCGCGAACTTGTCAAAGCCCTAGCCGCAGCCTAGCCACGAACTCCTTCTTCCCCGATCGCAAATCCCTCGACTGCCTCGCTAAAACTGCCGCAACCGCCCAAACTTCTTCTTTCTTACTGCACTGATCTCCTCCACCCTAGCCTATCTCTGATAGCAATTGTTGTGAAATTTATGGTGAAACAACACAAATCCAGAAGAATAATATAGAGATTTAATACGGTTCGGCAAAAATGTCTACATCCTTGGGAGCAAAGCGGCGAATCCACTATTTCAGATGAGTCCATACCCATAGGGTTACACATCTATTTATAGATGAAACTCACAGAGAAATTTACAAACACACCCTCGCTCCCGCCAATCCACTAATCCAAGAGACACACCTCTTCACACCAAGACACTTCTTTTCATTCCCGGAGACACCTCTCCATTTCAAGATACTCCAAATTTCTTAATATATGAGTCATACCTAACACATCACAGCCTGAGCAAGAGTCTAACATGTTCGTTGCAGTCGGTCCAATACCACATGAGCTTACAACACTTGCACTGAAGCTTCTATTCTTCGAAGTCAAGTAGTCGAAGCCGCACTAATTTTGTAATTGATAATTTAGATTTTTTCTCTTTAACGAGTTAAGTTATAAATCTATACTTATTCTAATTGTAAGAGAAATTTTAACTCAATTAATTAAACAAGGCGTAATCGTAGTATATTTTAAATTTTAGTAAATAAGTTAGAGAAATTCTTTTGAAACATATTATATGTCTTATTTTAAAAATTAATTTTTATAAGCAAGATTTTTCATAATACAAGTTAAATTTTACTCTTGCATATTTTATTTTGTGATGATTTTAATAAAGAATAATAAACAACAACAACAACACAAAGCCTTAATCCCACTACTTGAGGTCGGCTACATGAATTCTTTTTCTCCATTGCCTCATATTTAGTGTAATATTTTTATTCAGTTCTAATACATTAAGATCTTTTTTTATACAAAAAGCCCAAGTCTTCCTAGGTCTATCTCTGTCTTTCTTAACATAAGTCGAATCTAAAACATCTACTCTCCTAATTGGATAATCCGATAGTTAACGTTTAATATGATCAAACCATCTAAAACGGCTCCCTCTAATTTTATCCGTCACTAGAGCCACACCAACCCTATCAGGGAGATATTCATTTCGCATTTTGTCCGCTCATCCTCCTAATCATTCTCATCTCAATAACACTTAATAAAGAATAATAAAAAATAAATATTTTACATTAATAATTAATTTATATTAAAAATGTGTCCATAAATTAACTTGTCATATTTTTTTTTATTATATTGTGTCCGCGTATTATGTCGTGTCGTGTCAACGTTCCTGCATCAATATTTCATAGCATCTCATTAAAAAATTAAAATCATATCTTTTTAACTGATATCAAAATATTATAAGTGTAAAGATCAAACTTTGGGTGTTACAAATGCAAATATAAAACAATTGTGTGGTATTTATGTAAATTTTACTTTTAATATGTCCAGCATTCATCTAATGTTAGGTCTATGCTTTTTCGTATCAGTGCGTCGAGAGTGTAGGACCGAATCTCGAAAAAGAATAAAGAATAAATATAAAAAACAGAGAATATGTTAGAATAAAACACTTTCAAGTATATATAAACTTGATTACCGCTAAATCAAGACAAATTTTCTTGTTTTATTAACAAATTCTCACAGAGAAAATGCTGGAACGTGAGTGAAATAAGATGCAGGATGCTTCAATTTTTTAGGCATTTAGATGCATTCCACACAATACTTATGTATTGACATGTCTAATATCCAAACATTCATGATAATTACATACATAACTTTCAAATCTTTCACATCGCATACAAAATATCATTATTATTAATTTTTTTAAAATAAAAAATACATTATTTTGTATAAACTTTTAACAGTAAAGTATTATAAGTATAAATGCTTGTATATCAATAAATGAGTATAGACAATGAATCAAGGAGGCATCTTAGACACGTGAATGTGGTAAGAATATTAGAAGCATATTCGGAGAGACATCGGACCTACATAGGATAACAGCTCAGCAGCCCTCATTAACTCACATTAACTTGGCAAAGGTCCTTATTTGCACTCGCACAAGATCGACAAGAAGGAGAACATCCCATCAGTTCACCTCGTCTTCTTGTAACAACATGGGCTACATCTAAAGATGAGGCATCAGATCTTATGATGGCTGAGTTGTCAGAATTTTTGTTTCCGTACAATCATTTAGATGTATAGCCGCCCTCAGGCACAACCATAATCGAAAGGGAACATATGGATTGTAAGGGTTATTAGGGGCAAAGCCAGAAGTGAGGCTACCTTTTTTCACTTCTTCATTATATTTCATTAGGAAACGAAACAGTTTCCAAAAAAATTACTTAATTAATTGATTCAGGTAATTCATCATGACCACAAAAAGACAATTCTTATCATATCATCCAATTCCAATGTATTTACATATCTAACACATTTATATCACAGAAATCTTTCATAACACATTAAAAAAACTTCTATTTTAGTTTTAAAAGGTGAAAAACAACATTCAAAGCATGCGTAAGGTGATACGTATGTAAATATTGTAGCTTAAGTATTAGATATGTAAATACATTCAATTATTTCATTCAAGAAGACAAGGATTGACACGCGCACACGCACACGCACACACTCTCTCACTTNCACATTAAAAAAACTTCTATTTTAGTTTTAAAAGGTGAAAAACAACATTCAAAGCATGCGTAAGGTGATACGTATGTAAATATTGTAGCTTAAGTATTAGATATGTAAATACATTCAATTATTTCATTCAAGAAGACAAGGATTGACACGCGCACACGCACACGCACACACTCTCTCACTTTCCTATCTACTTCTTTCATTTTTATTCTTCTCTCACAAACTTTGCCTAAGTGGTGTGGGCCGCGCATACTTCTAGATTGGACAATATCAAATTTTAAATATTAGATGTAAAAATACATTAAAAACATGTCTCACATATGTAAATTTTCTTTAATCTACTTTTACTATTCTAAGAAAAGAAGTACTTCAAATTTCTAAGAGAATTATAAATTCTTGGGGCTGGGGTCACTAGACTAAAGATTTTTGTAGGTTTGATACTTTCAAAACAATCTAGATGACAAGAGGTGATTTTCTTAACATTTCAATGTCAAGCTGTTTCATTAAAACCGAAGACGAATTCGAGTCTCTGCACTGGGACTGCATCCTCTCTAGAAACCGGAACGAGAAAAGTAATAAGAAAGAGAAAAGCTAGATTTAAAAATTAAAGTAAAACTATTCATGTCAATTAATTATTTGATTATTTTATCATATAATTTTATTTATTTATTTATAATTATTTGTTGAATCCAAAAATGTCCGAAAAACACACCTAAAAGAATAGAACGTTCTGTTAGGAAGTAATGAGATAAAGAGAGCACCGTAGGGGACAATCAAAGATAGTCTCTTTTATTAATTATATGGACCAGTATTTATGGGCATGTGTCTCAGCTTACAAAAGTACATTTAGTCCTCTCATTCTTAACTTTTCAGGAGGCTTTTTTTGGTAATTACAGAGTTATTCGGATGTAATAAGATCGGAGACTGACTCGATTGATGAGACTTGTCGATCGACAGGTAAGCCTTGACTCATCAAATAGAGAGAGCCTTCTATCAATCGTTTTGAGCACTGATCTCCGTCCTATGGAACTTCTTCTGGCATATTCTGTTGATCGTTCGGACAAGGCGTCTCTCTTGCCAAAATTTAATTCAAGACGGTCGTCAACAACTATGCACCATCGTCAGTGTCATCCTTCTCGGCCATTTATCTGCCTTGAGAGTTGTGTCGACATATTTTTATATGTACATTATTATATTAAAAATTTGATATTTATTTATATAACAATTAAATTTCTAACATCCCATAAAAATATTTCTAAGATTATTTTTTAAAAATTTTGTATTTTTTTCATGTCATTATGTCATTATATTGTTTTATAAATAAATATTAATATTTGGATATTATATATGTAAATATATAAGAACAGCGAAGCAATAATAATAATAATAATAATAATTTCAATCCGGTTTGCTAGACGCCGTATCAGACCCAAGTTATCCCTACTTTATCCGGTTCGGTTTTTTTATTACATCTTCTCCGTTACTCTCTCTCTCTCTCTCTTCCTATATATTTTTTACACATATTTTTCTTCTTCAATTTGATTCTTGTTTCGACCGACTTCGATGAGTTTCGAGGCCGTAATTAATGAAGCATAAATTTAGATAAGAAATTTTATCATAAGATTATAATAATAGGTTTTAAAATTTTTATCATTTATATCGTTTCGTACTCACATCATTCATTTAATTCTCTTGCCAAGAAAGGCAGATTGTTTTAGTGATGAGGTAGATCCAGATTTGTTTATTTTTTATTTTTGAGTGAAAGGATACTGTTGAATCCAGATCTACCGTGGAGACACACCTAAGCAATAAAATGTGAACAAGAAAGAAATGAGCAACGGGAGCACATAAATGAACAGTAAAATAGGCTAAAATTTATTTATGAAATGAACTCTTATTTATAGAAAAGAGGACCATAAGATTACATTTATACTCTTAGTACCGGGAGACTAAAAAGGGGTCGGCCATGTATGATTCGAGCGGTCATGACTGAAGATTGACCGGAAGGTGTCAACAATCTGTGTATGATTCGGGCGGCTTCTGTCATCTGCCTGGCCTGGATGAGGAGGCATCCCAGATTGTTCTTGTGAGGTTCATCCGGGTAGTTAATTTTCATGAGGCATTGGATTAGATTTCTCCCGACCAGCAAGAGCCAGGCGAAAAAAGCGTGAACTCTCAAACTGTGAGCCCCAGCCCGCCGTATCATCGTTTCCACTTGCTACGTCCTCCTTTCTGCTTGCTGTAGGATTTCTTTGAGATCTGTGAATTGTGCTAATAGGAGACGTATACATCTTTGAAGCCACAAGCTTAATAATAATAATACTTCTAACATTAAAAGAAAAATAGAACTTGCTTAGTGAAAGCTTCTTCTTTCTGTTGGATCAATGGAAAAAGGTCTCGAATGTGGACGTGGGCTCGGCCGAGTAAAAATGCGTGCCAACAAACCATAAATACAAGTATGGCATTGTGATTTAATTGAAAAGATAGGTGAGAGAACACGAACGGAAAAAAGTAAAGTAAATGGAGTGCTTTGCTCGTTTTTTTTTATTTTTTGGCTTTTGCTCAAGCTGTTATATTTTTTATTTTTTTATTTATATGCGTAGTTATTTAAAAATAATGAGAGATGTGATGAATAGTGTAGAAGTTGTAACCCCAACCTTTTTTTTTCCTTTCTCCACACCGAGTGCTAGCGGAATCTCCCTCTCCGTAGACGTAGGTAAATCAACTTATTGTCAAACCACATAAATTATTTGTGTTTGTTGTTATTGTGTGAATTTTATCGTTTCCACATTGTTTTGGTATCAGAGCTTTAGGTTCGTGATCGGAGTGTGGTTCGGCTTCGATGATAGCAAATCTGACGTGTTGTTGACACTTTTTGAATCAGGGGGTCCGATGTGTCTTATTGGTAGATTCAGAGATCCAGCAGCAGATTGACAACAGGTCAACAACTTGTACGTGGAATTCCAGTGAATATTCAAAGACGTGGCTCAAGGAGGAGCTCGAAGAGGACGTCTGGTGGCAGAGCAAAGTTGGTTTCGGCGGCAGAGCTGGTTCTAGCGGCAGTCTAGCGTGGTCTAACGAAAGAATTGGCCGGTGGTAACGTCGCGACTCCGGCACGATCCAACACAGGAAGGTTCCGACAGAAATATTCCATCAAAATGGGTGAAACAGTATGTCCTTTCAGGAGGTGGTTTGACAGTCCGTCGTACTTGTAGGTTCTGGCGGTCTTGCAATCTGGCAGCGAGTTCATGCGAGTTCTTGCTAGCTCAGGCAGCTGACTGCTATATCGTGTTGTACATTGGAGGAAGTTTTGTGTGGGTTGTGTGGATAATAAAAAAAAAGAAGTTTTTTTAAAAAATCTATTCTGCTAAATGAATTTTATTTTGGTAAAGAGGTTCCAACAATGGAACAATGTATGACAGAGCGATGATCGGTTCTTCAACGTCCACTATGGTGGTGAAAAAATTGATTCATCAGGTGTTTACACATCCCTTCAAAATTAATTTGACAAAATTTGACGACAAATGAAACTTTCGCTTATGGCGATGCGAGGTGATGATTATATTGTGTTCTTTGAATCTGGAGGAAGTCCTAGATAACAATATTTTCTTTTTCTGTAATTTTTTATAGAATTTTTCCTTGACATCATTGTTCTTGCTTAAGATAGAGATCCATTTTTTATACATTATTTCATGTATGTTTCTTATCAGTTGTTTACAATTACTATATATGAATAATTGTTCGGAGTAGTAATATACCCTAATATTTGACGAATCAATTTTCTTTGTTTTCTTCCATATTTGATATAATTCTTCAGTGGTAGATCTCTGAGGTATTAATTCTGTAAGTTTGTATTTCAGAATATATGGCTCACTACTAATTACAAATTGTATAAGAGAAATAACTCCTTTTTTTGGGATAAGTTCGGTATAATTTGATGTATAAGTTCCAAAGTTTGACCACATTATGGAAGGTATCCACAACATCAAATATTGGTTTGGGTAATTCTTTCAGAAGACTTTCATCTTCTAAATATATCATGCAGATTAAATCGTATTAGTATAATTCTGTACTAAGTTTTAAATCAGTATTTCCATAAATATAAATAACTTGATACTTTTTAGCTATATGGAAATAAATCTGAGGGTTAATTCTTTCTTTATAGAGTGATAATTGTTGTCATTCTTTTGATATTTCTATGATTTTCTTTCTAGATATTTCTTGTAGTATATCAGCAAATGTTGGACGTTCTGAAGAGATGTCAAAAAGAGACTAGTTAAAAATGAACCGGAGTACTTGTAGCTTAATCTGAATTTGCTTGACCCAAGAGATCAAATATGGGGTGATGATGGAGACTTCTGTAGGAAATTATGAAAGATGTTAGAGAACAAATATCTCATGAAAAGCGTCAAGAATTGTCTCCGTATGAAGTATTGACTCTACATATTTCGAATGAGGCGCGGTGTTATTATTGAATAGCACTTGAATGATTTCACAAACCTATTAGCACATTTGTTAAATTTAAATGAGGAGGTTGGAGATGAAGATAAGGCGGTCCTTATGTTGAATTCGCTCTTGAATGAGTATGAAAACTTCACGATGACATTCATTGATGGGAAGGAGGTCTTGAATTATGACGAAGTGACTACGATGCTTTTGAATTGCCATTTTCATCAAAGGGACACGGAGTCCGCCAGCTCAGGCACTTAAGCTCCAACATGAAAGATCTAAGAAGAAAGAAGAAGAATTCAATAAAAAAAGGTGGCAGGGGCAACAATTCACAAAAGTGGGGCAATTCTCGTGAGCGTAGTCTTGGAAAAAAATAATGTGCTTTCTGTTTAGAGATTGGTCGTTGGAAAAAAGATTGTCCGAAGATGAACGAAAAGGAGATTGAAGTTGCATATGAGGTGAAAGTCAATTTCATTGTAAAAAGATGGGAAGGTGTAGATTAAGATTTTTTGTTATATGTAGTTTCTCACAATTTATTTACAGATGATTCATGTTGAATTCTGGATAGAAGTGATACCTATCATAACTGCTTCATCGACGACAGTTTTGTATGTACAGTGAGCTAGATAGTAGTGTAGTGATTATGTGTAACGATCAAACTTATTGTACTATTGGTGTAGAGTGTTTCTTTATCAGAATGCATGATGATATTGTGAGGAAACTCACTAATGTTAAATATGTTTCAGATATCAGGAAGACTTTAGTGTAAGTTAGGGCAAGGGCTGCAATGTAGTTATTGAGGCAGGAGTTCTGGATATGTCACGAAACCCAGGTTTTTATGAAGGGAGTTCACCATCACAATCTTTATTATCTTTGGGTAGTACAATGACTGGAACGACTACTGTTGTTGATGCTTCTTTGGATGCCACTATGTTGTGGCATATGCAGCTAATTCATGTTGGAAGGGCTTCACTTCAGGCTTTAGTGAAGTAAGGATTAATCAAAGAAGTGAGCACCTACAAGCTTATGAACATTATGTGTTTGGCAAGAAGACAATTATATATGTTAGGACTGTCATCCAAAGTACAAAATGTATTTTAGATTATGTTTACACAAATATTTAGGGTCAAACAAAGAAAGCATCATTCAGCGTGTGGTGATACTTTGTCCATTTTATTGATGATTGCTTCATGTATGTTTGGGTGTACATAATGAAGCACAAAAGCAATTTGTTGGAGATTATCATAACCTGGAAGAAGTGGATTGAGGCTCTGACTAGTAAGAATATTCACTGTATCAAATCAAAAAATAAGGTTGAATACACTTCGGATACATCCTTGCAAGCACAAGAGAGCTGGGATAAAGCACCTTTACTATTCGAGAGACAACACAACAAATTAGGATGATAGAGAGGATGAGCCAAACTTTGATGGAGAAAGTTATTTGTTTGTTATCCAATATTGGGTTGGAAAGGGTCTATTTGGCCGAAGACATTGACTATGCATATCACTTCGTGAACCTTCTACCTTCTACAACTATTGAGAAGAAGACCCAAAAAGAGATGTGGTTCGGGCATCCTGCTAGAGTTATGAGCACATGAGAGTATTTGACTATTTAGCTTATTACCATGTGCAGGATGATAAAATGGAGTCACAAGCAAAGAAGACGATCTTCATTGGCTTCAGGCGTGAAATTAAGGGCTTCAAAGCTGCATGATTAGTCAATAAGGAAAGTTGTCACTAGCAGTGATGTTACAATTCACGAGGCAAGCTTGTTGAAAAATCAAGATTGAAAGCAGGTAGATAGTTATACTAGGACTATATATATGCAAACAGAAGTTAGAGTTTGACGCAATTCCATTTTTTTCCACAGAATTCATCCACTCTGACTCAAACACCCGATTCAACTACAAATCAGGAGGTATTTATTGGTAGTGCTCAGGAGGAGGTGGAAGAAGATGTTGAGGATGGGACTCCTGCTTAGAAATTTATTGATATGAGCAAGACCATGAGCTATAATGTTCCAAAACTAGCTTGGTTAAGAGATCACATTGCATTTGCACTTTTAACCTCATATGCATAAATTCCTTGTCTCTACAAATAAGTGGTGGAGAGCCCAGACTGTGTTCTTTGAAGAGTAAAAATACATGAAGAGCTGGAGTCACTTCAGAAGAATGGAATCTAGAAGTTGGAGCTTCCTCCTGGAAGGAAAGTCATCGGGTATAATGGGTGTATGCAAAGAACAAAGGATGTCATAGAACCAATGTGCGGGACAAACAAGATTAGCAGCAAAAGGCTTTGTGCAACGAGAAGAGATTGATTATGATGAGGTGTTCTCCCTAGTGGTCAAGCATCCCTTAATATCTCTCTCTTCTCTTCTTCTTCTCTTTTAAGTGAAGAATGAGAGCCTATTTATAATTTTTGAGAGAGGAAATATGGTAAATTTAGCTAGAATCTCAAAAACTCTGTTAGATGGTTCACATTAATTCTTTAGATCATAAGTGATTTTCTCAACATTTTAGCATCTTAACAATATTAGAATTAATTGATCTTGAACTCGTTGGATTCCTATTGTCAATGTTGATTTGACTATAAGAATGTCAAATTTTTAGATGATTTGACATTCCAATTGATGTGTCACAATTTTCGACTATAATTCAAGTGTTTGATTTAGGCCCGTTTTGATTATAATCGAATCATTTTTAGTGTCATTAGGCTCGTACTACCAAGATGCTCAACTTGACGATAAATTTATTAAAATCGAGGGCTGGATGATCTTAATTTTAAATTTGGAATGTTTCTAGCTCAAATGGATTGAGAAGCACCCCAAATGATAAAAAATAATTCATGACACGTCATGTTTATTTTTTTTATATTTACACTACACATTTTTATATCACGCCGAAAATATTATGTTAATTTTTAAAAAGTAAAATACACATTTTTGCATAAATAATGTGGTATTTACAGCCAAATTAAATTTTACAGTAGATGTGTAAATAAATAGAAACTAAGCGGTATCTATGCAAACTAAGCGGTAATGTTGTGAATTGCACGATAGCTCATGTGAGTCATTGTCTGAGCATACAATCGCGACACAAAATAATTTTTGTTTGACGTGTGCATGTGGAAATAGCGGCAGATACTCATGAATTTTATCCAACCAAAAAGAAAAAAAAAAAATTTTTAATAAATTGTAATGATATTGATTGGTATCTAATGTTTGATAGTTCTGGAAGGGTTGATTAATCTCTCGCCGTTCCCAAAAAAAATTTTGATGGCTCTGAACGGAATACCCCATAAGAGGATTTATAAATAAATATATACCATAAAATTTTTACATATTTAACTGTTAATATCTCAAATTTAAATTAGTTAAAAAATATTTAAATTGTCAAGCCAAATTAAAAACGCCATTAATATATATTTTTTTAAAACAAAATATTATTTGTATACACATATTAAGTGTGATTCAAACACTAATATGATATATAACTAATATAAAAAAAATTGTGTTAGAAATCTAAATACATAAAATTTTTGTAATAAGTATGTAAATCTTCTTATTTTTCAAAAAAAAAAAAAAAAAAAAAAAA